>JAQPZY010001666.1:0-97500 GCA_029931535.1 Margaritifera margaritifera | reverse complement strand
AAGGACTTATCAATGACATATCATCAGCAAAACTAAAATTGCTAAGAAATGACACATTTAGTGTCAAATGTATCCCCACGTGACACTGTCCCAGCTTACGATTTAAATCGTCTATGTATATATTAAAAAACAAAGGCGAAAGAACACCTCCCTGCCTCACCCCATTGGTTACATGAAAGGAATTGGATACTGCACTTCCCCAACGCACATAGTAAAATTGTTTACCATACCAGTTAACTAGGGTATGAACAATGTAAACGGGTATTTGATTGTCAAGCAACTTTTTAAACAGCGTCCAATGATTAACCCTATCAAATGCCTTACTAGCGTCTAAAAAACATGCAAACACAGGGCTACAGTGTTCTAAGTAGTAGTTGACAGTTTCCTTAAATGCATAGAGACATAAGTCTGTTGAATGTTGTTTTTTAAAACCAAACTGATTATCAGAAATTGTTACTTCACATCATTGTAGTACAATACATTCAAATATTTTCGAAATAATTGTCGTGAGAGCTATAGGTCTATAATTATTTTTGTCTGCCATATTACCAATTTTGCTTTTCAGTAGTGGGATAATTGTAACTTTTGTGAAATCATCGGGAACAAAGTTATGTACAAACATGCAATTAAATAGAATCATTAAAAGAATATGTAGTCTATTATCTGAAAATTTAAAATGTTCTACATATAAGAAATCTGATCCTGGACATTTACCCCCCTTTTGTTTAGCTATGGCACGTTGGATCTCCGACAATGAGATCAGTTCAATAAGATTAGAAGGGACCTTGCATGCTGAAAGAACATACTCCTTATTCGAATCGTTTTTAACACTATTGAGTAATGCTTCAAAATGATCTTTCCACATGTTGCATATGTTATTTTGGCCATGGTTCCCATCAATGCAAATTGGTAGCCTAATGGAAGTGATAGTAGTATTTTGTTTAACCTGCTTCCAGAATTCCCGTTGGTCTAAATTTGCAAATTTATTTGCAAGCGTGTCTGCTTTATGTTTTAGTTCTTCCTTCTTACATAGTCTATGGGCATACTTAAACTGAGCTCTGGTCTGGAGCATTTGGTTACTGAGAGGTCCATGACGAGGTTTACCGTTATCACGCCACATAAGGTAAGCATTTCGTGCATAGCCGTGCAATTCTTTAACACAGTCATTCCAGCCTCGTATAACCGTATGACCTGGTTTGGATTTTTTCACCAAGTGTTTACTAGAGTTGGACAAGGTTGTTACTATATCATTGTAAAATCCATTAATCTGTTTCATATGCACAGGATTACTACAGCCATGATCATTACAGGCCGCTACACAATATGGGATCTCAATCTTGCCTAATAAGAATGAAGATGTTTGAGTTTAATTCAGTTTTTCGTCGGCAGTGAGGTCTGACCAATTGATGTTGTATTTCAAATTTAAGAGTTCATGGGGGCATGAATCAAAACCAGGAAGTAGGTCAGCATTGATAGTCATTAAAGTAGGACGATGGTGGGACCCTACCAGGGTATGAATTATTCTCATATCACATATAGCTGAATGAGCAGATTGTGTAGAGACACAGTGATCTAACCACGAGACAGTATTGTGGGAGTCACTGAGAAAAGTAAACTTTGTTGTGTGGTTTGCAATATGTTTTAAGTCCGATATGATATAACCATATACATTACAAAATTGTCAAAGCTCATCTCCAAATGGAGTGGATTTGAGCGTATTAGCATTCCAATCTCCCAATACGTAAACATTTGGTGTATTAGCATTTTCTACAATAGAATTAAGTTTACCCAAATAATCGACAAATTCCCCAAAATTTTCAACAAGATCACAAGGCAAATAAACATTTACAAAAAGCAAAGAGGAATCACCTGTCTTAATAGTAATACTTATTAATCTGGGGTCATCGAGGTGTTGAACCTCTATAACATTTGCAAGAGATCTACGATATAATACACCGACACCCCCGTAAGGTCTACCTATGTGAATGTGTTTAGAAGAATGAATCGGTGATACCCCTGTACCATAAAAATCCTCATGCACTGATGACAGACAGTCTAACTCACTGTCGAATAGCCACAATTCTTGTAGAAAACAAATGTCAGATATATCGCATAAGGTTCTTACATTTTGGATATTTCTAGATATAGAACGACAGTTATAGTAAGAAATGCGTAAAGTAGCCATTATGTATAGTTGTGTCCAATATAGAAAAATTTCGGAACATTAGAGTTTAATTCCCACTCTGGTAGTAGTCTCTAACCAATGTATTCCTTGGCCACGCATCCACGTTCATTATCGAATTGTGAGTGAGGTTATCACACGTGATTTTGAAGCTGGCATAGGTATCAAATTTCGTACGTAGCTTCTCCACCTTGGTTGGCTTAGCTCCAGAGGAAAGCTCAATATGAGATGAGATGTCTGATTCTAGAGTTTCAGGGGCTAGTCTTGTCACAAATATACATCTCTGTCGCATTGGCTGCACTGTGTGCAAATGAGAGGACGCTGCTTTTCCTATGATGATACTACCACGCCTTCTTGGAAACTGACGTGTGGATGGGGCATTTGTAAACTTCTTCGCCCGTCGCTGATACAGATTTGTATGCGATGATTTCGGTGCAAATCCAGCTCTACTGAAATTGTTGTTCCGTAGAGAACTAACCACCTTCGTAAAGGTTTGATCATTTTCCAAATCCGCATATGAGGCATTGGTGTCTTCTGACGATGCAATAAATTTTAATGCAGTTATGCTGCGATTTAAGTCACCATCATCTGAACTATTATTATTATGTGTTTCTGCTGCTGTACCGCAAACAGCAGAGCGGGTATTGTTTACACCAATTCGAATCTCTGTGCTGTTGGAATCCGTGCATTGCATATCGCCGTGTATGTTCCGAGTAACGGTTCTTTCTTTTGAATGACTGGTGTCAGTTTTTTTCGTTGTTGGCATACATGATTGATTTAGCAGCTCTGGATTTGTTGTCGTGTAGCGTCGGTTTGCTGTTGCATTCTCATTGAGTACACCGTCGGACTGAGCTGTGTTCGAATTATCAACATGAGGTGACAAAGCACTTGTGACTGACGAAGATGACTGAGTTTGCTCACATAAACGTTGCATTGTACTTAGAGTCTCCGCTTAGACTGACTTTTGAATGTCCACAGAATGTTTTACATTTTCCATGTCCTTTAATAAAACTGACATGTCCACATAATTGTATGATACAGATGGCAACTTTGATAGATCCAAGGCACAAAAACTTGGCATGTCATTTGGGTCAGAGGACAGAAATAAATTCAATATATCTTTCATGTTATTTACAGATTTATCAGTACCCTTCCGCTTTATCATTCTTTTATCTCTTTGCACCACTGAAAATAGGGTCTGTTTTGCTGCTTCGATATCACTGTCACAATATGTGTCCACACAGAGTTTAACAATATGATCATATGGCAATGTATTCGTTTTATTTTGTACAAAACAAAGCAGTTCACTCACCATTTTTGAGGGGCTATCAACGGACCGCTCTTGTTGGTAATCTCCCGCCATATTTGTAGGGCTTCTCGAGGCCCTAGGAAATCTTTTCATCTCACATTTCTTGCATAGGAATAAATCTCCCTGGCACAAGTGTCCAGTAAAGCTTCCACAATCTTCGCATTGCATGTCTAACTTGAAATTTCCAGGAATAGGTTAAAATAACAACTAAAAATATCTTAAACAATGGGGACGCTACTCTACCACACCGCACTATAGCGACGCCATCTGTGATCCTCCATGAACTATTACTTTCTTTATATCTCTTCTTCATTTCTTTCTTTCTTAAGACCTTCGTTTCTTTCTTATTTCCTTTCATTCAATCTGAGCATGTACGTGTATATAAATGTGTTCTCAAATTTAAAGAAATCAATCGCAAATAAACAAATTTTTCAACAATTAAGAAATCAATATTTTTCTTCATCTATAGTATTAAGAACAATAACAACAGTATTAGTAGCAGAAGTAGCAGCAGTAACAGCAATATCAACAAAGCCAACTTATATCACTACTACTATACGTTCTACTACTACTTCCACTACTATTTATTCTTCTTTTGTTTAGATAATTATTGTAATGATGCTTATTATCGAGAATATTATTAAAATTCTTCTTCTTCCAATTATTATTATTATTATTATTATTATTATTATTATTATTATTATTATTATTATTATCGATGTTGTTGATGTTGGATGACCTTTGTGGTCAAGTGTTCAATTCCGGGCTACGGTGTTGACCATCCTAAGTAGATGCTTTTCCAAGGGTTATCCAGTTTCCTCCACCATAAATTGATACATATTCAAAAGTACAAAAATGTAACATTTACCATTTGGTGAAGCAAGTCTTGTCTTCCAATGAACTTTAAGATGGGCCCTAAACTTAATTAATTTGGGTTGCTTGAACTTGCAAGCTGGGCACAGTGGACAATGATAGGATTTGCAGTCAATTTTAGAACACTCATTACACCTTCTAAGTGAATTTACTAAATAATAAAGTGAAGAAAAGCAATGAGTCACATTTGCTTCCATTTAAATTAGTTTTCCAATAGCAGTTTGACAAGTAGAAACATGGCAAAATAAATTGTAAAACTGATAAAACCCTAAAGTCAAAAATGTCAAGACCAGTATCAGAAACATCGGAAATTGGTCTGGATTTTAGTGTCAGGAAATGAGATGACTAGTATCAATTAACGAGGCACATCCATCTGTAATTGGAGTTTGAAGTACAGATAAAGGTTGACAGCCTTAAAGTTAGGAAGACCTCGGATCAGTCTAATTAGAGTCCAATTAGTTACAGAATGATTGTGACGTACATCATTTATTTTATACTCTCCCACCTTTATGTTCAGTTGGTGTTGGGCCTTCATTTAGTTAATAGCTTTGTCTGTAATTAATAAAAGTAGTGTAGAAAATATATTGTGTTTGTTCCCACACACTCACACAACACGGAGCAATCCTATCTAATAACAGGTGAATTGGAACAGGTTTGTTATATTCTAGGCTTTGATTATACAATTACTGCAATATTGTGTCAAATTTATTTTATTTTTACAATAAATTCTCAGTATGGTGTTTCGCCTGTAATAATATGTACATGCATATCTAACCACTTTTTTAAACCAACCAACCAATACTTACTTACACACGTTGCATAAACCTTTTCTTACGTACATAAATACATTCAGAAATACATACATTGCTATTATAATAATTATTATTATTATTATGGGACGCAATCTTTCAATATGTTTCATTGTCTTACATATACAATATGTAAATAAGTTTCAAAGAATACAATTATAAACATACTTCAATGACTTTCATATGGATATGAATTTTAATATAAAAATGAATAGGAGTATATTATTCGTATTCTTCTCCACGTTTGAAAAGTTAAGGAACGAATGTAGCTTATAAGGATGTTACGCGACTTGTTTTACTTGGATATTTCTTTGAGGTTTGTGATCGATAGTGTGAAGAAATAAATAATAGATCTTCATTTAAAAAGTTAAAAATTATAGGCCAGTCTAGTACACGTAAAACAGATGCTGATGTTTGCTTCAGATTGTGGAAAATGCGTTTTATCCTTGTAGGATAAAAGGTGTACATGGATTTAAATTAGTATTGCTTTCAACTGAATGCCAATAGAAAATATACTCTGACATTACTACTACTACTACCACAACTACTAATACTGATAATAATAATAATAATAATAATAATAATAATAATAATAATAATAATAATGGTGGTGTGTGGTACTAATATTAACCATAGTGAAATAATTATTTTCCAAAGATTTGTAGACATGGATACCATGGCAGTATTGTATGTGTTTTGTAACAATCACTTATAGTAATCCAGTCTTCAAAGTTGTCTTGTATTGTCCATTTGTTATTTTTACAGGGAATTCTAACTGCCTATTTTATAACTTATTTTAAAATAGCAACGTAAGAGTTGCAAAATGGTGAATCAAATCTAAAGATCACGTGCAACTGAAACGTCGGTGAAATGTATAAAAAATGTTGTCATTTCACTGTGTAATGACATTTACAGCGTTACATTATTGTTCGCTTATATAAGTAATAAGGTACTCGAAGAATGCAGACCCAAACATTGCGAAAGTCCAATTATTATTGGCTATTTTAGTCAAACCTGAATTCCAAATTTAAGTTTATTTTATATTTTTGAGAATATCGGAGTAAGACAAGTTTTTTTTCGAACATTGCAACCAGCTCTTGTGCGCTTTGATACACAAATAAAGATGCTAAATTATAATACCTAACGAGAACGAGAAGCTGAACGATATACATGAAGATATTTTTACGTCTACGAAAGTGGAGGAAACCCAGTAGTTTTACTCGGGTATTCACAAACACAGATACAAAAGATGATTCCCAGTACGAATGCAAGAATTTAAACGGTACTTCATAACACAGGTCCAGGAATCTTTAGTTTATATGAAGAACCATGAAATCAAAGAGCTGCATGATATTTGTTCATTGATACTTCACACTGCATCTCTTGAAATATTCGAGTATAGGTACATTAGATACGAACCAGCTTTTGTCTGATATGATACACAAATAAAGATTTTTAATTATGATACCTAAAGAGCAAGAGATGCTAAACGATATAAATGAAGATATTTTTCCGTTTATGGACATGAAGGAAACTCAGTATTTCTTATTTGGATGTTTACAGACACAAATGTAGAAGCTGGTTCTCAGCACAGAAGCAGGAATTCAAGCGATATTAGTAATGTTTGGTATATATGAAGCAGCATGAAATGAACGAGCTGCATGATCTTCTTTCGTTGATACTGCCCACTGAAATTTAAATATATCAGTAAAGATATTAACTATGGCATGATCATATATATGAACTTCTTTTGGTTTCCAGTGAGGATGTTATGATCGATGATGTAAATGCCCGTATTCCACATGGTATCGGCGCAAGATTTAAAAAAGAGACGTGAATTTGCATGAGGCTATTAATATCTTTCTACTTTGTCGTTTCTTCTGAGATATGTATGTGAGACGGACCTACAGAATTATACGTATTTCGTGGTTCAGTGCGCGGACGCATCTCTTGAAACATACAGGTATTGGCACTTTATATGGTAACCAGCTCTTGTGCGGCATAATACACAAATAAAGATGTTGAATGATGATGTATAAAGAGCAAAGGAAGCTAATGATCTGAATGGAGATATTTTCACATCTACCGACATGAAAGAAACCCAGTATTTCCTACTAGGGTGTTTGCAAACACAAATCTACAAGTTGGTGGGAAGATAATATATGAACTTCTTTTGGATTCCAGGTGGAATATTGTGAGCGATGATGTAAATGGCCATTTATCTCTTGTTTTTGGCAGGAAATGTAGAAAAGAGACGAGTTTCCTAGTATATTCGTACCCGAAAGGTTTCGTAACCGCGCGATTGGTTCGTACCCGAATCGACGAGGTTTTGTACCCGCCAGTTGGAGAATTCGTACGCTCCTGTAAACTATATTTTTGTGTTTTATAGTCATACAAATAAACAACAAGATGAATCCACTCCAATCCCCAACCCCTTGAAAGACAGATTCACCACAAATTGTACTTCAGAAATAAAACATAATAATAATTTTAAAAAATAAACAAAACCAAAATAGTAACCATTTTGTACAATCTATAATAAAATATGAAAATACTACCCTCAGCACGGGGGTGGGAGTGGGGGTGAGCTCAATTTGTTTGATTTTGTTTACATACTTATCAAAAGATATAAGCGTCTGTTTTCTTGTAAATCTGGTAAACTTCTAATCAAAAATGATTTCTGACAATAATATTAAACTATATCTTTAAGTAATTTGCACCAAAGTTTTCTGGGATAAATGTTATTCTCGGAAATATAGAAGAAAAAAATGTAAACAACAGAATTTTTGCCACTTCGGCATTAGTTTGCAACTAAGGGCGGCCTTCAGCTCGGTCCAGATATCATACTGATCACGAATATAAATCTTGTTCTTATTCAGTCTAGCATTGGCCATTTTTTTGTACAAGCCTCTGTGATAAAGATTGTGATAAAAACAGGCTTCGAGACGGGATGAGATTAAAAGTGGGCGACACAGTCATTGTGTGGATCAAAGGTCAGCCAGATATGGTTGTGAGTAAATTACGGTACAAGGGAGATATTCCGGATTTGAAAGGTACTTATTTTGGGTGGAGTTATTGGAAGGTAAAAACTGGTTATGGATCATGTTTAACTTTTCTCTCTATTTATTTTTTTTTTATTATTCTGCCATAAAAAGGAGCTTTTTGGTAATAGTGCCCTCCTTTTCCCTTCCAAGCACCAAATAGACTAGGTCAAATTTCAAAATATTCAAAATAGGATGGGAAAGGTCAAAAGAAGTCAATATATAGGCATATACAGTGGGATCAGTAGTCTCTATTTAAATCCAATGGCTTCTTTTTATTTGGTTACTATTGCTGCTCGTGGAGTCTTTAGGGCTGGCTGAAATATTGGCTTCTGGTTTTAACGTGTGATCAGTTCCACGTTCAATTTACATCTTGTGCGTGCATCTGCCACTCGAGACTCTCTTTAAACATTACATGTAGGTACAGTACAGATCATGACATTTTTCGTTTCTCCATGCATCGCAGTGAGGGTGGAGAGGAATTTTTGTTTTGTGGGTTTTAACGGCACTTTTAAGACATTATTGGCTATCTCATGCTGAGGAAATGGGAGCTAAGTTCCCTTCCCCAAGAACAGATCGAAGCAGCTGACCCGGACTGGCCTGGGCTGGTATCGAACATGTGACCCTTTGGTTTACGAAGCCAACGCTCTACCAACTGAACTACCGTGGCTCCCGAGGGTGGAGAGGATCAAGAAAAATCCCCCCACCATCATCCCACGTGTTCTGATGGAGTTGCTGCGGCTTCTTGTGAATAATAACTGTACATACCATGCTTTATTGCAGATTTGCATCCGCCGATCACAAGAGAGTCAAGATGGTGTTGATACGAAGTTATAGTTTACTGTTTTTGACCCGATCATCAAGCATGCGCTAAAGAGTTGTATTTCCGAGAGAGAGAGAGAGAGAGAGAGAGAGAGAGAGAGAGAGAGAGAGAGAGATAGAGAGAGAGAGAGAGAGAGAGAGAGAGAGTGCACAGTGGGACACTGAGTTATCTACGTCATTGTCCAAATAAATTAATGGACACTGTCTTTCATTTTTCCAAATCAAAGTAAAAAGTCTTTTCATCCTTTATTATTACGAAATACAATTTCTAAATGAAAAGGGATAAATGGTCTGTAACTTTTTACATAAGAACTTTACACATTGAATTATAAAACAATTCGTGTTAAGACCATATCAATAATAGTTCCCTGATCTGTAAGAATATCACAATATAAATTGCATTATGTTCAAACCATTTTAATAGAAAACTGGTATCTTGTTAAATCTCATAAGTGAATTCATCAATAAATTTGTTTTCATAAGATCTTCTCCTGTCTGGGGTAAAATTTTCTCTATCAACAATTTCTAATCCAATAAAACATCACGCCCAAATGCATTGTGTTTTTGTGGTCTTTTTGGATAATGTCAGCACATTTTCATGACGTAATAGTGATAGGTATTTAATCTTGCTTATTTCATATTCATACAAAGTGACATATTTTCTATTAGATACAAGAATTTTATGAACACATGTTATTTTCGAAGGTAATATAAATTTGTCAATATTTGTCATCACCAAGCCACCTTTAGGAAACGATTGATACAAAACCTCTCTTTTTGTCCGCTTTTGATTGCCATATTAAGATGAAAAACAATTCATTTAACTTTCCTTTTATGAATAACAATTTGGGTTTCTTTTATTCTTAATAATAATATTCATTATTCTACCTGTCTATATACCGTGTTTCTTTTTAATGATATTCCTTTTTTAAATTCGTTAAAACGAGTGACACAACCTAGAGAATGTGTTTATTTTTGTCATTTCTTTATCGCATTTGCTATTTATGTTGCTTATTATATACTTGGAATTGACACATATTGACCGTAAACCTTTGTACGATTTTACCATATCTCAACCTTTATTTAATAGCAACAATGACATTTTCATTACGCAGTAAATGTGTTTCTGATATTGTTTAACACATTAGTTCTGCAGTTTGAAAACAGTTTATTTATGTATTGAATGAGTGTGTCTGTGAATGTCTAGTTTACTTCGTATCTGTATATCTGTATGTACACTCAAGACAAACCTCATATCTGTGTATCTATATGTACACTCCAGACAAACTTCATATCTGCATATCTGTATGTACACTCCAGACAAACAGCTAAAGTGTACTCTCTCTCTCTTTCTCTCTCTCTCTGTGTGACATCGATTGATTGATTTTCACACTAAGTAATCCTGGCTTCTCCAATATAAATATGCTACTACATCTCAAATTTAATTTATGTTTTCTCGTATGTCACCTGAGAGTGGCCTGAGAAAATTACATGAATAAAGTTATGTTCTGTTCAATAACTTAGCCGATTGACATTTGACACTAAACCTGGGACGAATTGTTTCAGGATTGGTACGAAACAGCCCTAAATCAAAATGGGACTAAATGACCCGGGCGAGACGACACATGACGAAACGACTCTGGTACGAATGACATAGAGCCTCAACAGCAAGGCCTAGATGAACAAGACTACGGACGGAGATAACATAACAGATAGAGGTATGGTTCATGGAAGTTTTAGCCCGCAAGCGGAGGTAAGTTATTACAATCGTATCATAAGTTTCAGGTATGGTTGCCACCTGTCGAGCTCTAAAATATGTGGGACCTTAAGAAATTGACATATTACGTTACAAAATTACATGTTCCTACTCAATACGGAACGGTTCCATAAAATACTTAACAGGTGGCAACTCTAGTTTCAGGACAAGGACTTTTTGCACGCTAATGGCAGCACTCTTTATTGAAGGGAACATTAAGGAATTGAACACCGGGGCATGGAAGAAGGAAGTTTTTAAACAAACCAAGACAGATTTGCCTCTAAAGTCTTTAGAGACAATTTGCCGTTTAATATCAAGCCTAGATCTAGTCCTACCATGTAAGACGTCGGACCTGATATTTCTGACCCCATCATAAGTATTTCAGACCCCATCATAAATATCAGGGCTGACGCCTCGCATTGTTTGATTAGCCTAGATCTAGTCTGGTGATAACATTTCAGTGGAGACTGTTTACACTAATCCATTTTTCACAGACACAGAGCATCTGATGCAGAGCCCCTTCTTTTATTACATGTATATGCCAATATGGCCGCTGTTTTTAAGGTGAAAGTAGAAATACTGTGCAAAAGATGAATATATTGGTTGCTGTAGCAGGTATTAAAGAAAAGACAATTTTAACATGTGACTTATTGGTTGTTAATTTTATGTACGATTCCCTACATCTGTACACGAGATAACATTGACGCAAAGCATCAAATCACTCGCAACAAAGTGTTGCAATGACTAAATATAGGCTACAATTACACTGAGTAGGAAGATATTATTTATTTAAAACAACATATTAAATTATGCAACTGAAATTGTGACTATATATCATGAAAATTATTTTGAAACTATGACGATTATTTTTATTGATACGTATTAACAAATATATTTTATGACAGTTAGAGCCGTTTTTTTAATAAAGCTTTTATGTTTGAAAGTTTCATTGAAATAACTGATGATCCTTCCGAATCCCACATAAGCAACTTTCAAAGTTTGTCACAAAAAGTTGATTGCTACAGTCATTTGAACAGGGCTGAGGAAAACCACTCGTTCACTCGTCCTGATCGGGTACAAATTGGCTGGACTGAGTAAAACTTCACTATGTAGATGCAGATTCGCACCTTGAGAATAAATCTGAGTGCATTGTCTACCCTTAACAAACATCGAAGCTTAATATCGCTTAACATTTGGCGTTCATCTGTTAGAAATAAGATATGTCTAATTTGCCTAGTTGTTGTCAGTTTAAAATATATTGCATTTTAAACGACTTCATTTTTTTTTATAAAGGTACCTAATGTAAGCTTGATACTGTTATGTATGATGTTTATATAATCGTAATATTTTAGGAAAATATAAATGTTTCTTGACTTAAATATTTGCTTAAACCTTAATGTTGCTTATTAGGAAAACATAATTTAACTAGTGTCCTTGAATTAGGTTGTTTACTTAAGATTTGAGTTCAAGGATAGTTTTGATAGACACAATATTTACTCAATTTGAGGTCAAGGTTGATTTTGTTTACAGATAAAACTGGAATTACCTTAGGAGTTATTTGTCAAAAAGCACATAGGCCATTTACTATTCTAGAATGTTCTGTCATGTGACCTATCTTTATAAATACCGTGTTTAGTGGACAGTTTTTAAGTTTCGACATTACCATCAGTCTTGTAAAGAGCCATTACAGTTGTGGAAAGTCATTCCAAATTCTGAGAGAGGAATTATTTAAAATATTCATTGGATTATAACAGTGCTCATAGACTTTGGATTTTTGGATTGATGATTTTGGGATTTATGTGAACTTATTCAAAGATATTTTGGAGTACTTCATTTTGGCATATCAGAACATTAAAGACTACTGGTACATCAGGATATTAAAGACCATTGGCACATCAACACATTCAAGGACACAGCCATTCATTCGGAACATTCTATATTTAGGACTTGTAATTAGGACACTTAGACTTATTGAATTATTTGGATTTTATTCACATTACTGTAAGTGTCTTTTTGATTTTCATTTTAATTATCTAAAAATAAATTGCTTGTTGATTTTTATTTGATTTGTTCGTTTCACTTTCTTTCTGTTACATTTTTCTTAGACCATAGAGTCGTAACAATACTAAAATGCATAAATATTATGAACATATCATGTTGCAGTTTCACACTTAGCTCTCGATTTCTTAATGTCGTTTGCATTTACAGTGACACTTTTCAGTAATTTAGGCGTCATTTTGTTGTGGAGGAAGATTCCCTTTCAATGAGCTATACGCATCGTTATGAGTCCTACCTCTTAGAAGTTAAAAGACAGAGAATGTTAAAATTTGTGTTATTTTTCACCTGGTCAGACAGTATTACAGTTGTCGTGGGTCAGCGGTATTTACAAGACTGAAGCTTTATTGATACATTGTAGTGCCAAAGGAAAGATGCCAGCAGATATTTCTATAAGCATGTATTTACTTTTCAGAAGAAGAATGTTGCCAACTTACAATCGAAATAAGTATTTTCAGTGTCTCAGCCAATTCCCATGCACTCTTTTTATAAAGCAGACACTGTGAAACAACAGCCGATTGGTTGAAATTTACTTGGGGTAATGATCTAGAAATGATCAAATTCTGTTGGCTAATAAGCAATCTTCCTTTTTATGGCGCCAGTGTATAGCTCTCTAGAATGGAGGCTTTGACCGAAATGGATCATTTAGTTCGAAAGTTAGTGGAAACTAATACGGATGGAATTCTTCTTTCAAATGCAAGTTACTGACTTTTTTCTGGCGGAAAGAAATGACATACTTATATAAATATCTGCTGGCGTCTTTACTTTGGCGTGACAATGTATTAATAAAGCTGCACAGTCTTGAAAATACTGGTGATCTCGAATAAGCAGTACAAGGTCTGACCAGACGAAAATCATAAAATGTTCATATTCTCTGTTTCTTAACTTCTGCCATATATAACTCATAAAGATGTGTGATAACTCATTGAAAAGGAACTTTATGACATATAGATTACTGAAAGGTTTCACTGTAAACGCGAATACTAATAAGAAATTAAGGGCCATGTGTGCAACTGCAATTTCTCGAGTTACAAACCTCGTCTCTTATTATATATGTTTATCTAAGCAACAATGTATTATAACATACTATTTTCATGGCTTTGACCCATTTCAGTATCAAGCTTGCGTCAGATACATGTGGTTCTTTAGTAAAAGAGTAAGCAGTGCAGTGAAGAAGTGTACTGTGTTGAGCATAATAAGGACAGGGACGAGTAACACTTGCAACTGACTCGTCCTAGAGACGAGTGCTTGGAAACTTTTTCCAGAGCCCTGTTGAGGATTCTGTAAGACATTTACTCTAATACAGTGCATGCGACAGTAACCGGTGATTTTAACGTTTTTCGCTGCTTTTCTTGCCAAAAACTAATTGGACCACGATAATGATGTTGCAGTCATTTACCGTAATCAATTACCTAAATCATAGCAAAAGTTTAACTCGCGAGGACGCTTGAAGTCTAATATAGTTCTCTACAGGTATCACGGTACCAATTGTTTTTCCATAGGCCCTAATGTTAACGTTTGGTGAAATAAATATACCTTCTATCCTACTTTAGAATGTGTGTCACACACTATCATAGACAGCAATGTTAGATTGTCATTTTGACAAGTACTGAACCAGATTTTCCTCTGCACTTAAGAGAGATAACTTTGTTGGAACTAGACATGGGTAAGAGTTATCCAGTCACAACAGACACATTTTCAGTTATGTGTATCACATTTTTGAAAAATCTTATAAAATACAAAACATGATCTAGATATGAATTAACATAATCTCACATGTGCCAAGAGACTTTTTTAAGCTTGACGGGAACTACAACCGTACATAGGACAACAATCACAGCTAGATTTGTTGCTTATTTCTGAATATAATACACCTTGGTGTTAGGTGAAGTTGTTTGCATTTGTAACATGCACAGTAGAGAGAATGTTGGCATACCTCTGTACTACTTTCATGTACTGTGGTTGAAATTTCTTTACATGTTGTAGTCTTGGAAATCATGCGTGATCTGAACACATCTGATTAAAATGGCTGCCTCATATCCTCGACTAATCAACCTGAACTAGTCCAAAGTACACTAACTTTAGCAGGTATTAAAATAGGGAAAACGAATTTTGCCAGAATAGGCAATACGAGCTTCTGAAAGTGCTACGAATGAATTACAAAATATATAAAAAGAAAAAAGTGTTATAGGCTCGTTTTTTTAGGCTTTAATCTTTGAAGTCCTGGAAATGAAAATAACCAAGCGGAGCTAGCAGTTTTTTGATAGGTGCTCATCTGAAGTAAGGTCAAGCTAGATACTCTATAACCCGAATTACTCCCATCAATCATACACCAAAATAAACGAAATTAAAAGTTCTTTTAACAATACCTAAGATATACAAGGTCTTTTTTAAATAGTCAGGATAGTCAGTGAAGCAAATCTGGGAAATTATTTTTCTTTAAAAATCTAACCTTATGCAAAGTACGAAACTGTAGAGTGCCACCTATGCTAACTTACTGTTTTCAATAATATGTGTTACCGCCCGGAACTGTATACGTAACAAGTGTTCTTAATCTCGCTTGTCAAAACAATTTTATGAGGTACTAAGCTATGTCTTGTATTATTGTGTATGGAAATGTAATTGAGCTGTTTCAACTGCTGTTATTATACTTGTGCTTTACATGTAAATTATTTTTTTGGAATAAAATGAATTGTTTTAGCTATGAGTTTTGTTTTTATTCGTATCAACATTTATTGATCTGGAATAAATCACATTATGTCATATTATGTAATAACTAGGCCAAAGGTCAATGTAATCATTAGTATGTACCTCTCTTACTTCAAAAAGGAGATTGCATCTTTTGGCCGATGCATAACTTAACATCAGAGACAGGTCGAGATGACCTAATTTTATTATAACGTATAAGCTTTCAACACTGCAGATACATAAGGTGACTAACTCCCAGTCCTTGCACACAGGTCAGCCTACCGTCCTCTCTTTAACAGAAATAGAAAGCTTTCCTCCTTTGTGCAGTGAATACTATTCATGAAATAAGCCAATGTGTTACCTAAATATAGTAGATCATAGCTTTTAAGCACTTATTTTAGCTTTTGGGTGACTTTTGGGAATAAAAAACAGAAAAATGACAAGAAAAACTAGTAAGCATAGCAATTCCAAGGGAGTTAAAAACAGGAGGAAAGTGTGTTCCCAAAAACGGACATGTACCTCATAATAAAGGAATCATAAATGAAAAGAATAAAGAAGATGCATCTCTGATAATACTACAGATTTATGACCCCCAAAAGCCACAGTGACCTTCATTTTATGCATTATGGGTTAAGTATTTGCATTTAGCTCATGACCACACGTATTCTTCCATACTGTATACATCCTACCCAACTCAAAAGGCCCTTTTTGACCAGCGCAGTTGGAAGTAGGATTAAAATATGTTTAACCAGCGGTAAACTTTCAATATTAAAGATTCATATTGTATATTGTTATAGGTTACTCTCAACATGTTAACCATATATTGTAGGTGTGAATGAGAATAGTAATTAGATCAGTGGTCTGCATGCTGTAGGATTTTCATGCAAGCCTATCTGTAGTGGTTAATGAAGAAAATTATTGATGCATGAACTATATACTACTGGCTGTCCGTTTCTAGGGATAGACAATGATATTAGCTTCTGAAGCAGATTTTAAGAACAATGATTTTGACAAAGTGGTGTTACTCTTTGGTTTTTGTAAACTCATTATGGTGTACCTGTTCTTTGATATCACAAAAAAGAGTCTTCTATTTATTATTTTACATAATGTATACCCCGTCACAGTAATGTATGTATGTATGTATGTATGTATGTATGTATGTATGTATGTATGTATGTATGTATGTATGTATGTATGTATGTATGTATGTATGTTGTTTAGTGGTATATCCGCACAAATACTGGCTATATAGTGCCGATCAAAATCAAAATTTCAAAAAGATTAAAAGTTAAAGAGTAAAGATGAAAAATGCCAAAAAAGCTTTAGTTTGAAAATGGGCCAATATAACTTTAGTTTGAATTTATTTTTCTGGCTGATCATTAAAATAAATGTTTATTGGAGACCCCTGAAATCTTCGTGGATGTGAGCTATGTAATCATTGATTACAGTCTGGTTTGTGCATATGTCCTAAAACGAATTCACACAAAATTTGATGTCCTGTGTCCTCACGTTTGTGTAACTATGCTATGACTATCTGTAACCTAGACAAAAGAAGGTAATTTCAAGAGTTGAAACTTACAAAATATGCATCTGCCAACAACAATAATGGTGAAGTTTCTAAAGGTCTCATGTCTAGTTGAAGTTTTGCAGATCAGACTCCTCAGCTAAGAATGTAACACAGAATATTCTGTACACACTGCAGAAAACTACTATAGCTATAATTGAGGATAGAAGTAGCATTTTGTTTAGTCAAAACGTGAGCACATGTAATACAGTAGTCCGTCTCCTGACTATAGATCTTCAGACTGAAAATAGCTAGGTAAGGTTAAGGCACTAGACTAATACAGGAGTTAATATCAACATCAATACTTGATACTTGTACACTTACAGATGGAGGTGCAATTGCTCAAGATTGAGTAAATATTGTGTATATAAACACGAAATAAATGTTAAATATCAGTTTGGTTTGGGTCACTTGTCTCATTTCTCACTCCATGGAGAATTATAGAGAATTACAAATTCAACAAAACATGGCAAACTTGGACAAAACATGCCATCATGTTGCATCCTACTTAAGAGTTTTCAACACATGGATGAAAAGCATGATCTTTATCCATCCAGACTGATTATTTTAAATCGAGGATGCAAACATTTTTGCATTAATGTGACCTCTACACAGTGCACTGCCTAATTCTTGGGCATTCAACTGACAATAATGTTCGAGATTTTCAAAAGTTTCTAAATTATTTCTGTGGCAAAATGATTTAATGAAGTACAGTTTTCCTTTATAGTTATTTGTTTTTACTGAATAATATCAGTTTTGAGAATGAACCTGAAGGGCTCGATAATGACACCAGAAAGGTTATGAATGTTTTCACCTTTTCTATGAGCTGAAACAAGTGCAGTGTGAAAATCCATTATTTTGTCTTTGTGACAATTTAGATATCAACAGTTTTTAAGGTACAAATTGTGTCTTATAAAAGACCTTTCATCAAGGGGTATTATTCTTTTGTTGTTCCAAGCGGAGACAAAACTGGCTGACACCTTCATAAATGCTCCATTCAATGTAAAACAATGATCATATATTGAGAGCTGATAGCAGTGCTGGTGGGGGGGGGGGTTGAGACATTGCAGCATATTTATGATCGTATATTGCTGGGGACTGAAAATTACAACTGGAATTCGGCGAAATTGAATAGATTGTCTTTAATGGTAAATTCTGTTTCATGATAGACAGCTATAGACCACCATAAGTGAATCATAATACTTTTATGAATGAATTTTGCAAAAAGATGGACTAAGTGACCATACACTATGACAACGTTTAGTAATTGGTGAATTACAGCTGTTTGATAAATGATAAATGTCCTCTACTACAAGATGTTTGTGATATTTTTGATTTACCAAGCTTAGTTAACGAACCTACCTGTACATGCTTTGCAAAAGGCACAGTGCCGAGTCTAATGAAGTTATTTTAACAAATAAACCGTTATCTAGTCACACAATTTGCAATTTTGATTGTGGAATAAGTGATATAGCAACATTAATCTAAATATACAGATCATCTAAATTTCCGAACACCATATTGTTAAAATGTATGATAGTTTTCAGTAGTACATAAAATTACTGGATACCAGGTTGACTCTACGTTTATTCAGCTGACAAAATTCAAGTTGGAACATTAAACAATGAAATGTTTTACCCATACTAAAAACAGGTTTGATTACCCTAAGCATAGCCCAAGTTCTGCTGGTTCTCCCATCCTTTTGTAAATTTTTCTTCAGGCAGAGAGGAACAGAGACTAGCAGGTAACCAAATCAGAAGATTGTTATTTTTCTGAGGGATCACTTATCATATTCTTATCACTCTGGCCTTATCTAAACAATTTCTTGTCATGAACTAGTATGTGGAGAGGGCCAAAATAAGTTTACTTTTAATACATACTACATTAAGAATCAAACTATACTTCCTTTCCTATGTAGAGGCTATCAGAGTTTTGGTTCTGTTTATCATTGCCATTGTTTCGACACAATGGTCATACGTGTGAAAAGGAGATTGTCACTCTTACCGAAAAATATAACTCAGTTGGAAATGCATGTTTGACACAACTAGACCCTTGTGCACACTTACCTCCAATGGCAGTATATCTACACAAACAAAAAAGAAAAACAAACTCCGAAACTGCAACCAGTATTCTTTATTTGTCAAAGAAAATACCAAAAAATTATCATGTAAGTGTTCTTTATTTGCAAGCAAGGATACAGTATAATGCAACCTAGTTTTCCTGGCCCACTTCTGGCCAGCATTAAACATGCTGGGAGCATTAGTATACGAAACACATTCGAGATATGTATCTTCAAGAGAAGGTAATTGGAAAAATTTGTAATTTTCATTTTGCACACAAATTGTTCGGACAGTGAAAAGTAATTTTTAATGTTTGAAATATTAGATAAGTTATGGTACATAACCTGGTATCAATCCATTTGAAATGTGAGCTAGGTTCCACCTTGTTGAAACATATGAAAATCATACAGAAGTTTAAAACAAATTAGGTGTTTTGAGGAACTTTTAGGAACAGATCTGATCAATTTGATCGATAACAATGATGTAACTGATATATATCAGGCCTATAGTGATAAGTTGACAACAGTAATAGACAAAATTGCCCCAGTAAAAAAAACACCACTGAAAAATAGATAAAAATATTGAAAAACCTGCCAAATTGTTTAATAGCCTACTTAGAAAGGCTATTTAAAAAATGGATATAAGCAAAACAGAAGCAAGTGCAAGCAAAGAAATATATATATATATATATATATATATATATATATATATATATATATATAAATTAAAAGGCAATCAATTAACTTCTAATTCCTTGGAATATGTGCTGGTGATCCTAAAGCAAAGGATTTTTACCAACTATTAAACCATTTTGGACCAATAATGGAGCCCTATAACAGAAAGACACCATGCTATGTGAAGACAATAAGTTACGAAATGACCAAATATAGGTATGTTAAGTGGTTTGTGTATGTTGCTAAAGATACTGGAAAAGTTCCCTTCAAGTACATAATTCACATCCAAATGTATCTGCTATACTACAAAGGAGATCAACAGAAAAAAGCAGACTTTTATCCCGGTAGATGTCGATTTTGTAAGCAAAGAGATAAGCATATTACGTGTGAAGAAGGCTACAGTAATTGACACTATAAATTTCTCCAAACAATTTAATACTAGCAAAGCCAGTAATTGTTTAATCTATTGCTGTCTCATAAACAAGTGTCAAGCTACATCAGTGTTCCCCAATAATCTTAAACTAGCACAGGTTGTATCTATGCACACAAAGAATAGTTACATTTGATTAAACCAGTCTGTATATTGCCCCCAATTTCCAAAATATTTGAAAGAGCAGTTTACTATCAGTTGGAAAACTGTGTTGAACAACATTTCCATTCATTCTTTAGGTCAGGTTATGTTGCCAAACAACTTTAATAAGAATTATTGAAGACATGAATACATTGCTGCTATTCTCATGATCTATCGGAGGCTTTTGACCATATGAGGCACTAAGACTCCTAGAAAGTCACCCTAGCAATTGAAGACAATCTAAGGATTTTGACCATAGCACTAACACTCCTAGAAAGTTACCATAGCAAAAGAAGACAATCTAAGTTTTTTTGACCATATGAGGCACTAAGACTCATAGAAAGTTACGCAAGCAATTAAACACAATTTAAGGATTTTGACCATAGCACTAAGACTCCTACAAAGTTACCCTAGCAACTGAAGACAATGTGTGAAGCTTGGCTCCAATATTGGTGCCTTTCAACTTATTTACAAAGGAGTACCAGAAGGATCTATCTTATGGCCAGTTATATTTGATGTTTTGTATCCATGGTACAGTTTATTTTATTTCTGAAAAGCAGATTATATAATTATGCAGTTGATAACACAGTTTCACACGTGGATGCAAGTACTGATTTTGAATGGTTTACAAATAATCAGATTAAAGGAAAATTCAGAAAAATGACAAATTCCAGCTCTTGCATCTAAAACAAACGATTTCAATATTTCATTTAATTTAGTTGGTAATATAATCAAATGTGAGATAGAGGAAACAATTTTAAGTGTAACATTAGATTACCAACTGAAGTTCAATATAGAGGTACCTGTATTTATATTGCTAGGTGAATCATATCCCATAAATGATTAACTCTTTCAGAATGAAATTTGTCAGAAAACTTGTAAGACAATATAAAATCTTGGAAAATAATCACAATGAAGTTATGTATGAATTTTTTTCAGAAAAATTAACTTAGATATTCTGCCGAGATATTTTCATATATTTCACTGTTGAACTCTACTGATTTTTTTCTGTAGCTGAGAACTCATTAGAATTCTGCAGAGATTTTACTGATTTCCATACATTTCATCCAATGAAATATATGGAAAATTATGGAGGATCCTCTCAGAATATTCTGTGTGTTATCTTTCAGTTTTGTGGTTTTTTCTCCATGGAAGTCCGTTGAAAAGTGTTCCAATACTATTTTGAGAATGTTTCTGTACATTTTTCCACATAAATCCTTAGACTACTACACAATTTTTGCACAAGCATTATCAGCACAAGTATAGGTACTTTGTGTATGGGACTTTGCTCATCAATGGGAAAGGGGTGGGTGAAAGATGCTGCTAATTCAGAACAATCTCATTTTCCTGGCATGAACAACAGCTTTAGGTTCAAATTACTAAAATTTAATTACTACTAGTGTATGCTATATTGACGAAAATTAAATTACTGGTTTTTTTTCAGAACAACAGGAAGTGGTTCCCAGAATCATGGCAGTAGTTCCCTTGGAGCAGAACAAAGAGTTTCCATTTAGTAATTGGAGGTGGCAACATATATCAGAGAAGAGGAGGTATTCAATGACCCATGGAAACGAGATCAGGTGGACAGCACAAAAGGAGTGGTAACTACCAGTGTAGAAGTAGAGGCAATGGGAGGGAGAGAATCCGAGGTGGAGGGAGAGGGGGCAAGACTGGTGGGGAATTTTGTGGTGAAAAGTCCTTTGAAGTCTTGTCCGAGTGTTCGAGTGAAGAAAGTGAAGTTGAGAGGGAAGAGCAGCATTCCGACTGGGAGAAAGGATCCAAGTTCAAAGGACCATCTGCTTGTCCAGAAGAAAATGAAGTCTTTGAGTATTTCATAAAAGTTGGAGGTCCTTCATCTTTGAATAATATAGCCAAAAGCAACCTGTTTCCAAAAGATTTTGACATTTCAAGCTGGTTCTATAGCCATCGAAGGCGGTTTATTCTGTTTGAAAACAAAGAGAAAATTCACTTTATTGTACCCTTTTACAAAAAGGCAACTTTTTGCTTGCATTATAATGGTCTAAGCAAGAAAAAACGGTGTGACAATTCAGATTGCCCTCATGCACATGTTTGCAAGCACTTTATTGATGGCTCTTGCAAGGAAGGAGAGAAATGTCAGTTTTCACATGATTTTTTTGATAGAGTCAATTCTGGTATTGTTTACAAGCTGGGTCTGAATATGTTCAATAATGATGAGATCCGACTCATCTACAGCCATCGGTTTCCCCATGTGTGTTACAAGCACGCATTTGAACACATCTGTCATCGGCAAGTATGTGCCTACCTACACATTTGTGTTGAGAGTTTATTAGGAAAATGTAAAGAGGAATCTACTTGCTCCTGGGGTCATAGTCTTCGAACAGATCATAATCAATATGTTCTAACAGCTTACCAAATGGCACACTGGGAGGAACATTTGATCAAGAAGATGATTTTTACTTCTTGCTTCTCAATTTCTGAACTAAAGACATCGAATCATAATCCTGATGTTGGAGGTGCAAAACCAAAAGAACCTGGTCCAACCCATAGGAGTAGGGATGAAGATTGCAAAGAATATAAAGGTTTGCATATTCTTTTGTGATTTTTATTTGAACTTTCCTTCACACAACCTAAAGAAAATTCTAATACATTGACTCCTGCTTTATCGACTTTCATTCTTTTCTAATAACTTTCACAGAACTTCAGCAGCTACAGGAATATAATTAAATTATGAATTCAAGGTACAGTTAGGGCAAATACTGTAAAATATGGATATTAAGCATATGTGCTTATTTATGAAATTAGTGAAGGCTGTGTGCGTTTTTGTTTCTATATGTGCTTACTGTTAGTGAATGTTCTTTAAATAGTATGGATATTTTAAAAGTTTAGAAGAGAACAGTTATCAATCAGATTTAACAGCATAATGTATAAATATGACTGATTAAAGAAAGGATTGGTTTAAAACAGGCAGAATCAGAACAAGGTATAATTAATAGTCACACTTATCACCTAATTAGCAACACAAAGAGCACAAACAGAGCAGGGTTGAGGTCTTACTGTTTGTTTTTCTTCTGCACACATATGTACACTTATATTTATATCAAATGGTTGCACTTTTTGTTCCACATATTACACATATCTTCACATATGTACTGTTAATCCTTCTTAGTTTACTGTTTTGTATAGATTTGGTTCTTGAGATGGATACGGCACATTCCAATCCAATCTGTGATTCCTACATTGTGGGGGAGTGTAAGACAGCTGGATGTAGATATCATCACATCGACAGCATCAAATTGCCATATATCTGGCAGATTCGGATGTCTGATAAATGGCTGACTCTGGACAAGTCACAGATGAGTAAAGTCGAGGGCGATTACTGTAACAAGAAGAGCGATTGTCCGATAATGGTGAGGCATAATAATTGTGAAACAATGTATGCTAGAAATTGATCATGCCTGAGCAGTGTGGGAAAGTGTCACCTTATGGGGATGTGTTAAATTTCGTGGGTTTTGTTGTCTTTGTTGTCGATGACTTTCACTCTTAGGAGAACATGCAAGACAAAGGGAGATAATTTTTGTATGTCTGGCCACCAGGAACACAGATACTAACCAATCAAAATGACCAATTGTAAAAATGGCACACAAAATTACCTCTCTTAATAAAATATCTGACAACAGCTTATTAAATCGAAATATCAACATTTAAAGAATATTTTTTAACATATTGTCGAGGGAAACATAGATCAAACATTAAATATATTAAAAATAGTCATTAGTTTTAATTTTGATTCAGCTCAAAGGAAATAATGTAAAGCTTACAGCTTCTTGTGCACCTTAAATTTCTGAAGGTGAATCTCATCATCATATATCCCTGAAGTCCAAGTTTATTTCGAAAAGTCCATCTCCAGGATAATTTATGCAAATGTTCCTTTTTTGAAGATGTAGCTCATTTATGTTTCATAATGTGAAGAGAATTTTAGATGGCTTCAAAATTACTTAACCATAAAAGACACAATCAGAATGGCACTGACTGGAGCAGCTTACAAAAGAAGGAAAATGCCTGGATATTATGAATCTGTATATGAAACTTATTTCTATACTTAACATTTTTGAAAAGACACTCGGCTTTATTAATGAAATTTCTTCCGAGTAGTAAAAACAAAGACTATGGATACTGACATAAGACAAATCAAGGCACATGAGGGGTCAGTTTGTTTAGCAACAAGCTGTTTTTGTCTGCATGGTGCTGCAGAATTTTCATTGTCGTTAAAATGATGATGTCCCTGAATTCAAAAACATCCCCAAAAATCAAGATTAACCCCACTGTAAATCTTGTGAAAACTTATAAAGTGAACTTTCCCTACACTGCTGTTTGCAACCTGGCTTTCTCTGCAGACTGGCTACAATTGTTCTTGAGCCTGCCTTGGCAGAAGCTGAAAATAGCAATCACTTTAGCATCTGGGTGTGTGGCCTTGCATTTGTTTATGACTCCATACCCTAAATTAGCCCAATGTTACGTTTTTTACTTAACTATATAAATGGCAGACTCGACAGCAAGGGATATCTTGTTGGTCCTAACAATACCATTCTAATACTAACAGTGATCAAAACCTCTTAATACTTGTCACCTCGATATATTGGTCAAACGTTTTGGACCCAAGAATGTCTGATTTTGGGAAGTTTATTTGTTAATTGAAACAAAACTACAGTGCTCCTTATTCATAATCCTGTGTATGGAAACCATCAAATGACCTGTGTTATAGGTGAGGGAACCCTATACTGAGGGATGTTCCAGCAAAGTGATGTCTTAATAGTGCATACAACACAAAAACTGCGGATTGAATGACATGAAATCCTTATAATTGTCATTAGCCACGAATTTAAATTAAGTGAAATAATTAAAGTAGTTATGATAAAGCAAAATTTTAATAATAATTTAATGGGGTCCACCTGCATTTTAACAGTGTCAGCAGTATACTGAAAGGCTCTATAGTGATGGACAAATGCAATTATAAACTAGGTCATTTTGACATGGCTGCCACCTCCAAGAAAATGTTCAGTTTGTTGAGTATGTTGCTTTAAGCTGATATTATTTGCATGAAATTTATACTGCTTTACAAAATTAAATAGTTTTGTTATATATTGATCATTTATCAAAAATTATTTATCCAAAATTTTGTTTTATTGCTACCACATAAAAACTATGTATTTTTGGTCTATTCAAATGTCAATTTGGAAATTGTTTATAGCATTTCTCCCTGAGTGTACATGACAGATTTTATACAACAACTTATCACTTTTGTCTCTCATGACAGAGTAAGTAAAACATAGAGATTACTTTTTCATTCATGACATTGAGTCTGAGATTGCAGCCAAACCTTTGGTTTGATGTGGTTTGGTATATTACGGTACAGCAAAACAAGTAGTGCCAAGGTAATTGGAGTAAACTACCTTGCCTGAGGACACACCACAGTAGCTGACGCATGCTGATCTGATGGTAGGATTCGAACCCACACCTTTTCAGTCCCAAGTCTGACATGCTAACCTCTGAGCCACCATGATTTCTCAAAATCTTCGTATTCTTTTGGAATTAATAATGGATTGTTACACATAAGTCTTTTACAGTATCCTGAAAACTAATTACAATGAAACTGCTCTATAAAGATATTCTCAAGGAATTACACAAATCTGTCCTGTATTGGCACGTGTCCTTTATCTGGAAGTAATAATGATATGAAAATTAACAAAGTCCCACAAACATTGTCCTTTATGATTATGTTGCCTTTATATGAAGGTGTCTACTAAGTCATGTTACACTGTACAGTGTTTTGCTGAAATGGAAATTATGCTTATTAATAGGACGTTTGAAATATTTATCAAAATTTAGATCAATTTCCCACTGTCAGATTCTGTAGATAAATTTGCACACATTCCTGGACGAGGAAGAAGTATATTTCTGGGTGATATTTGGTGTAGATATAAGTTTCCAAATAATGCTAAATTACTGGCCATAACATTTCAGTGGTGAATAGTGAAATTGTATTGCAGCTCAAAAGGCCGTTGCAGTTAGTAGGGTCATGGCTGTACCAAATTTTGGACCATAAATATATGCATTCAACTATGTTACAATTATCCATCTTTCAAGCTATGTGCGCAGAGACCACCTGTAAACAAAATATTCAATTCAGCATATATGAGGTAGAATAGTTGGTTGTTTACTATACAGCAAATCCCATCATTGTAAGTGTGGAATAGCCCTGGCTAAATTATTTTATTTATGCACACTACTTTTTGTATGATTTTCAGATATCATATGCAGGAAGTAATGACATTGCTCTATTCCTGTTTGAAAAGACTGATATGCTCACTGCCTTAATTGTGATGGATGGTCAAGACCCCAATGCTGCTGTTCATTATGTAACTGAGGTCAGAAGATTGTCTACAAAGTCATATGCAGAGGGAACCAAGTTGTCTGCAGAGGCGAGTTTCCAGACTCAGTGGAGATGGTTTTTCCGTGATGACTCAGGAACATGGTGCATGTTTAACCCAGTAAGTTGCCATCAACATTAAATCACTCTATTAAATCAAACCATGCCCGGAAATTAATATGTGATTTAAACTCTAACATAATTTCCTGGTAAAAGAATATAAGTGTTTTGTGCTGCTGTATTATGTCTATCATTATTTATAATTAGTCTCACATCATTGCTAGTTGACAACAATGTCATATACAAAGTCATACTGACTGTCTTAATGAATTCGTTACATGGTTGATTTGTACCTATATTTGAGGAACTACTCTTGCTCATGTTGAAACAAACATTTTGGTTGTTACAGATATAAAGCTGAACTATAAAACATTTGGTAATAGTTATTTTCATCTTTAGCTCTACTGGTCATAGACCAGAAGAGGTTATGGGATGGTATGTTGACCGTCGTCCAACGTCATTTCGTCCGTTAGTACAAGTTTGTTATCACCGCTCCTCCTAAGGTACTTGTAGAATTGCTATGAAACTTGACCCTCACATTTATCCCGAGGTCTAGTTGGTCCTAAATGACGATGGTGCTGCTCAGACATCCAATATGGCCACCATCTTGAAACTTTTGTTATTGCTACTCCTCCTGAATGGGTGGTCATATCAACATGGGCTTTTCACTAAAAGACTTCTTATGATGTCTAGTGGGTCCGAAATGAAAATGGTGCAGATGCGACATTCAATATGGTCACCATGGCAGCCATCTAGAAAATCTTGTTATTGTTACTCCTTGACGGAAAGTTATATTGACATGGGATTTTCACCAGAAGACTTCTTATGATGTCTTGTTGGTCCTAAATAAAAATAGTTCTGCTCAAATAGCCAGTATGGCAGCAAAAATGGCCATCTTGAAAATTTTGTTATAGCTATTCCTCCTGAATGGATGGTCGCATCAACATGAGGTTTTCACTGAAAGATTTCTTATGATGTCTAGTTGGTCCTAAATGATAAATTGTGCTGATCTGACGTCCAATAAAAGGCTGCCACAGCAGCCATCTTGAAATCTTGTTATCTCTGCTCTGCCTGAACAGAAGGTCACATGAAGGAGTGTTTTTTACCAGAAGACATTTTATGATGTTTAGTTAGCCACAAATGAAAATGGTTCTGCTCCTAGATGGCCAGCACAGTGCCCGTCTTGAAAATCTTGTTATCACTCTTCCTTCTGAATGGAAAATCATATCAACATGGAGTTTTCACCAGAACACTTCTAATGATGTCTTGTTGGTCCAAAATGAAAAGGGTGATGCTTGGACATCCAATATGATGGACACTACAGCCATGTTGAAAATCTTGTTATTGCTACTCTCCCTAGTTGGATGGTCATATCGACATGGGGGTATTGACTAAAAGACTTAGTGAAACCTAGTTGGACCAAAATGAAAATGGTGCCGATCTGACATCCGATATTGCCATATCTTGAAAATCTTGTTATCGCTATTACTTCTCAACAGAAAGTCATATTGACATGGGGTTTTCACCAGAAGACTTCATATGATATCTGGTTGGTTTGAAATTAAAATGGTGCTGATCTAACCTCAAATATAGCTGCCTTTGTAGCCATTTTAAAAATCTTGTTATTGCTACTCTTGCTAGGTGGATGATCATATTTACCTGGGTTTTCACCAAAATACTTCTTATAATGGTTAGGTAGTCCCAAATGAAAATGGCGAACATCTGACATCTAATATGGCCACCATTGCAGCCATCTTGAATATTTTCTTATTGCTACTGCTCTTGAATGGATAGTCGTGTTGACTTTCACCTAATGTCTATTTGCTACTAAATGAATTATATTACATCTAATATTACTGCCACACCAGCTTATTTGCAAATCTTGTTATTGCACAACAGTATCAGAGATGGTTTCAAAACTCAGAAGTTAAAATGAGGAAATGGTCTTATCTTGAATTCCTAGAAATTCTTTTTGACCAGTAGATTGTCAGGCCCTTTGAGGGACTCTTGTTTTTCAAACTTTGTAGGAGTGTCTCTTGGGACATGTTATGTCAAAGTTGTGTCGTACGGTGTGGTTTCCATATCAACAAGTGAAAAATGTATTTTTGACATATCCTTTAAATCTGGTGGGCTCATTTTGACCAAATTATGTTGGATATTCTTTGAAATTTGTTTTTGGTGGGTTCCATATCAACCAGGCAGATAATGTATTTTAGACATCTGCTCCAAAACTGATGAGTCGATTTGATTAAACTTATTTGGGTTACTCCTCAATACATATTCGTCCAAGTTGTATATTTGGTGGCTTCCCTAACAACCTTGTGACTTCTAATATTAAATCTCTTAAGTAGTTTACACAACTGTTGTATGAATCTATAGAGCTGTCTTATTTTGTCTCTATATGATGGGGGGGGGGGATATATTGAAGTTCTTTATTAATGTCTTTACTTGGTCCAAAATAAAATTTTCTTAAATAGTACTTATATGCAGAGTATAATACAACCCTAAACTTGCAGAATGAGTCACGTTAGAACAATTGCTGAAGTAATCCACTGTGTACACATCAACATTCACAACAGTTGCTACAGAGTAGTTGCCAGTGTGTACATCCACCTTCACACGGCACATCACATTAATTGCAATTCTGACAGCAGAGTTTGATTACTGCTAACCAAAGTTTACTGATATATCATGACAGAATAAACATTTTTATGGGGTTTGTAATAGTAATAATTTTAAAGGGAAAATCCGGTCTTCAGTTCAGTTACCTGACGATTGTGATCTTCTTCATGTACAAGGGCGTTACTTATATTCCATTATCAACTGACACCTCTGAATACACAGTTTATTCTTGTTTTAATTATGATATTCATTGTCACAAGAACCAGATGGATATGCAGTGTTATTCACATGCTAATTAAATATGCATTGAGCTTTGGCCAGGTTATTCCAGTTGACACATGTTTGAGGGCAAGATTCGACATACGAGATTAAATTAGTGAGGCAATCAATAGGGAAATGAGGCTATCCATAGGGAAATGAGAAATGTGAAGAAAATTAAAGATAGAGACAGAAAACAGATATTAGTCACATTAAAGGAATAAATAAAATACCTTTTTTGTAATTCTTTAATATATCTATGAAATACTATAACAAATGTACACAGTTAACTACCTTTGATTGTTCTCAGAAACCAAAGACTAATCCATCAATAAGAATCAAAGAGAGACGCCAGAACAACAGCTTATAAATAATGAATATGGTTAATGTGCTGACACAACATTTTACTTTAATCTGAAATGCAAAACCAAAACGGAGTATTGATGATCTATGAGTAGTCCATCTCTATTCTGAATTTTAACCTATATTATGGGCATTCTTTAGTGAATATATGACAGTATTGGGAATATATGATAATTATGTGCTTATTCTATGGTATTTTATAAATTAATTATTGAACATTCGAGTCGTTAATATTGATTACATCCCTTAGAGTGCTTTTGTATTTACTGTAGTTTCACATGCTATATTTTCATAAGCAGTAAATCAATTCATCTTCATGCATAATTTATACAAAATCCATAGAGTATCCACTTGTCTTAATTGAAATAAAGTCAGTGACTGATAAAAAAGAGAGCTTTAACACTAAGTTTCTTTTATTTGTTTTATTAGCTAGTTTGAATAGGCCTATGATTTAAGATCTTGAATCGCTTTCACAAATGTGATCAACAGATTGATCAAATAGAGAACCTGTTATTTAACATGGTTAACTTGTCTCATCACACCTTCACAGCACGTGACAGACATCATTTATGAATGATCTTTGACGTTGGGAATTAGATGAAATTTGTTGATAATAGTTACTTATTCTTGACAGTATGTTCGTTATTTTATAAAATCAAGTACATATGTACTTGATAAATTGCTACTAAAAATGCAGCAAGCTAACTTTACCCACACGTGCAATGGTAATATACCCACATGCTCTCTCTCACTCACAGACACACACTCACATGACGATTGGGTTGATTTCAATAATCCTGATCTAACATGGCAATAACTGGAATTGCAGGTTACACGTCACAAATGCTGTGCCCTTAACAGGAAAATGGCGAACCTCCTGTGTCTGATATATCAAGAAATTAACGACTGATTTTTCCTAAACTGGTGGGCCAATTGTGTTCAGATTTTACAATGCAAATAAATAAAATGAACTCTATGAATTGAGTGCACATTATAACTTCACTCGGATTTCCTCTTGATTGATCATTCTTTCCAACCAAATGTTGCCATGATCTTCCAGAGATCCCCACGAATGACTGTGTCAAAAGATTTTGTCAGGTCAGCAAATATTGTCTAGTTGGTCCCAAATTAAAATGGAGCAATTCAGACATCCAATATGGCTGTCACAATGGCCAGCTTGAAAATCTTGTTTTCACTACTTCTTCTGAATGTATGGTTGTATCAGCATGGGGTTTTCACTGAAAGACTTTTTACGATGTCTGGTTGGGAGTAAATAAAAATGATGCAGCTTGCACCTCTAGTAATGCCAAACAGGTATCTTGTTATTGCTACTCTTCCTGATTTGATGGTGATATCAAATGAAGTTTTTATTAAATGACTTCTTATGCTGTCATAGTGGCCATCTTGAAAATTTTGTTATCACTGGTTTTCCTGAACGAATGGTCATATCGGCATGGGGTCTTCAATGAAAGACTTCTTATGATGTCTAGTTGGTGACAAATGAAAATGGTGCTGATTTGACTTCCACTATGGTCACCACAATGGTCATCTTGAGCATCTTGCTATCACTACTTCTCATAGATGACTGGCAATATCGGCATTGTGCTTTAGCCAAAAGACTTCTTATGATGTATAGCTGGTCGTAAATGGAAATAGTGCAAATGTGATATCCATTATGTCTACCACAGCAGCTAATTTGAAAATCTTGTTATGACTGAAGAATATCAGAGATAGTTTCAAAACTCAGCAGATAAAAGGAAGAAATGGTCTTATTTTGCATTCCTGGAAATTCTTTTCAGCCAGTTGAGTGGCTCTCCCCTTTGAGGGACTCTTGTTTGAACTTTACCTAAAGTTGCCCCATATGGCCACTAATGCGCTGTGTAAAACGCTACCACATACATACATACATACTTAACAAAAATGAAATATGTTTGAATAAAGTTTGTTGCCAGAATATCACGGAGAGTTGTAGCACTTGGCTGTAAGGGAAGGTTGAGGCCAGGACTATTTTTTTTTAGTTTGAACCATGATACCGAGTAAAATCTTTATTTTAATAAATTCCTTCTGTTTTTCCCCCTGTATTTTTTTATAATTCACTCCTATTTTTCCTATAGTTTTAGTCCACATTTTATGAAGAATTCCTACATTTTTTAGCCAAAAGGCACTTCAGAATCAGAAACTCCACTAAAGTTATGTTTTAGGTGGCTGCCTTATCAAAGCAACCAGGCAAAAAATATATTATCGACTTTCCCTCCACAACTACAAACCCTTTTTTATCAAACTTTGTAGGAGTGTTCATCAAGATACAGTATCTGCTTGACTAAAACTGTTTTTATTTTGTGGATTCGTTAGCAAGCAGGTGGAAAATGTATGTTTGACATCTTCATAACTACTCAACCAATATTTATCAAACTTTGTTGGAATATTCATTAGAACCTGTGAATATTTTGAACCACTTCCTTAGCAACCATTTTGCTTTCATTACAATAGGTGGAAATTGTATTGGTGATGTCTCCGAACAAACCACTGAGCCTATTGTAAGCAAACTTTTTAGGAATGTTTGTTAGAACATGTGTTACCAAAATTGTATTGTTGGTGCCCCCCTCCCCCCCCCCCAACTATTTTTTCTTCTACAGCAAATAGGTGGAAAAGGTAATTTGTGTATCTTCTCTACTACCTTTTGGCAAATTTGAAGAAAACTTCATAAGAATATTTGATAAGGCATGCTTTTGCTACTAAGGATGAGCATTAGAAGCCTTTCTTGCAATTGTTTAGCTCCCACTGGAACCAACCAAAGTTACCTGGTCGATTAGTGTTTTATCGGCTTGTTGTATGAAACCAGGTTAGCAATCTTGGGCCCAAGCACTTCAACAGTTGTGCAGGAATCGGAGCATAACACCACATGAGTTTGCAGAAATTAATGTCTCATCCCTTATCCATCAGCAAACGGATGAACAGAGGCAAAGAACAACAAATTTTGCACCTGAATACAGTTTTGTCTTGTCTGACAACCAAAGTAAAGAACGTAGATAATTTTGATTTTGATTCTTTTCCAGGAATTGCTTCAGTTCACTTTGGAGCAGAAATATACCAGGAAATGCCAAGAAACATACCTCTTTTTCCGTGACAACTATCACTTTAAATACCGGGTTGATTTTAAACTTATGAAGCAGACAAATATGGAGACTGGAAAGGAACGAAAGCTTTTGCGACGTCCACTATTTGTGACTCCAGATGATGTGAAATCTCAACACCAGTAACCGTTTTTCTTTTCTTTTGTGAATGAATAATTAAGATGTGTGATATCTGTTTAGCTTAAATTTCATGCAGTATTGGTAAGAAATAATCTACAGCATCAGCATTTAGTTTATACAGGAAAATATATGACCACTGAATTATCAAATGAATATTAATCATTAACAGTTTTTCGTATATTTAAAAACAAATTCTGATTACAAAAGCCACACTATATGGATGTAATTTCTACTTGTACAGATTGACTGGTTACAATATGATTGTGGGTTTAAAATGTTTGATGAGAAGGCTGAAGATAGACAAAAAAATTTGTTTCCAGTATACCAGGTATTTTAAAATTATTAATATTAACATGGCAGTACCTCAGTCAGAATGGGAGAAGTGCTGATATGTTACTTGACTCAGCACTGAGGGTTGTGCCAATATATAGGGTGAGTAATTAATACAAGAAATTTTTTTAACAAGAACAAGAAGATTAGATGAACTTGTCCATTGTTATAGCATGTGATGACTGCCAGGGAGAGTGTACATGGGCAAATGATGTTAGACAAAAGTGTATAGATCTCACCCCATCCCTATGTAGTAGATGAATCTTACCCTTACCCCATGATGGAGATGAATCTCACACCTATCCCATAATGTAGATGAATCTCACCCCTATCCCATGATGGAGATGAATCTCACCCCTACCCCATGATGGAGATGGATTTAATCCCTACTGCATGTCAAAAAGGGCAATAACTCTTACAAAAATTATGGGAGCACAAAGATTTGTCAGTATGTGGACCTTTACACGATGACCACAATATACACCAAGTTTCACAGCGATCCATACAAAACTTCAAGGCAAACTGTGTTACTAGTAGTGCTAATGATATTGTGACATCCACATACCTGTTTACTATTATGGTTTCGCCGTAATCATTACGGACAAGTCACTCAAATTACGCTACTACGGACAGTAATCGAAAATTACGGACAGATCGTAACTTCGCGAGACGTTACGGATGTCGTATCTAAAACCGGAATAATAGTCAATATTTTTTTAGTGCCGTCCCCTGATTTCCGATTGTATTGCGCATGCGTAGCTCTCTATTTATACCTGCCAAACTCCATGTTATCGTCCAAGTTTCTGATTTCGTGCTCCTTCAATCGTGCGCCATGTTTCTCACGACCTAGTGCGCTTGTTTCAAGATAATGACGTCATCAACTGTGTCACCAGCGTTCTTCAAGAGTGACAGCAAGAATTTAATATGTAAAATCAGACAAAATGAGATTTAAACAGGTAATTTTATGTAATTTAAAAGAAATCAGAATGAAAATCTATATTTTCACTAATGCCTTATTTGTGTCCGAAATTTCGGCCTTGAATTTTTTATCATATGCTAAAGATAAGTCCGCTGATCACATGTTGGCTTTGTTTACATATCTTGAACAGGAAAACTTATTTTGGGAATTTATACGACGGCAAAGCCAATGTAAATATTTGGTTTTAATCATGTGGCGTTCTTATACAACGTTATCAAAACTTACACTGTAAATGTATATTCACTATGGACGTTTTCGTTTTAGTATTATTTCATAATAAACATATATTCTACATCAAAAGACATTGAATCTATTATAATAAAATGTGTATCCATTCACCAGTGTCCATTATTAAATTTCTCTCTCCCTCTCTCTGTCTGTCTGTCTGTCTCTTCATGTATTTGTATGGTAAAGAATAAGCAAGCAGTAATGTGAGTGCACAAACTGCATATAGAATGAACAAAACAAAAACAAAATTATTTTTAATTTTTTTTTTATATCAAAAATACAGAGACGCTCTAAACTAATAATATCCATACCTTGGCCTAACTGGCACATTCCGGTCATATGCCAGGTGACTTTTTAGTTAGTGTCACGAACCATGGATGCAATTCCGGAAATAAGTAAACTTACACACGCTCTGAAAACGGTAATTCTGAACTAATGTACATGAATGCCAAACATATTTGAACGATGATTAAATGAAGTAGATATAGTTGAACACTTTCTATGGTTATTTGAATAGATGCTCACAATATTATGACGAACGCGTTGAAATTCACGCTAAGGGCACGAAATATTGTGGTTCGAGGATATTTCCTGTGATTCGTTTTGGTAATTGTATTTGAATTTTGGAGAAACGTTTTATGTTGTGCTGTGTTGTCGAATCTCGCCATGGATAAAAAGGAAAGCTGAGGACAGTTTAGAGGGCAAGTCAGTGAAGAAGAAAATCAAACCAAAGTTTCGAGCGGAATATTCCGACATGTGGTCATTCTTCAAACAATCCAATGTATCATAGTATCATGTTCGTTGCACAGTATGTAACATGGGCTTCTGGTGTGCCCATGGTGGTAGAAATGATTGCAAAAGGCATAAAAGCCCATTGAAAAAGCAAACTAAAAAAAAAAACTTTATCGAACAGAAGGACAGTGCAAGCTCCAGTCATCGCGCTATTACCAACGCAGAAGCGATGATTTGCGAGTTTATCATTGAACACAATCATGTGTGGGATAATGTGTATCCCACACAGTAGCGCGCCTTGTGAAAGGGTATTTTCATCAGTAAGGAAATATGTAACAACACAGTCTCTTTGTTGGAAGAGACTTTGGAGGCATTGCTGGTGCTGAAAGCAAGACCAGGCAGCTTTCTGGAGAGAAGACATGACCCACAGTCTTTGGATAAATTAAATTTTTTTTTTTTTTTTTACATTGTTTACAGAAGTAAGAAGATTACAAGAAGGGGGACTGTAAATATGTACATGTACATAGTGTGTGATTTCTCCTTTTTTCATATTTGTGCATTGTGGATTACCAGTTATTTCAATTTCTACAACTGAACTAGACAGTTTGAGTTGATTGTGCACTGTGGATGTGCTGAGATAAAGAAAAGAGGCTGCATTAAATTGTTTGCAAGACTGCAAGATTATGCAGTTATCGGGAGGGGGTGATTACTGGCAGACCCACAAATTACTGACAGATTGGGTTGGGTGCTACTGACATGCCTTGGATAGGGTAAACAGGTATGCATACACTTCATTAAGCTATAAAAAGGTCTAACAAAAATTGTGGCAGCTATTGTACTAACCCTGGCATCAGCATCGGCATCCACACATATACAGGCATATACATATATGTACAGTCTCTCTCTCTCTCTCTCTCTCTCTCTCTCTCTCTCTCTCTCTCTATATATATATATATATATCACCATTCTTTCTTCCTACGTCCTTGACAACAGTTTGGAGTAACTTTCATAGTACCTAGCCCCTGGGAAGGGGGCTAACTTTTTACATGTACATTTTTTGTACAATCTTCGTATAGTTTTTGCATTTAGCTCATGACCACATAGATTTGTTTTTGCACCAAGTATTCATACTGTTATACCTGGAATCATGAAACTTGGTGAGGGGATGCATCTTGATGAGTAATACACCCTCATCACAAAAGTAGGTCTCTGTGACATTTAATGCTTCACTGATTTTTGGTTAAATTTTGTTTTCAGTTTATTTCTCAAGTACCGTTCATTCCAGAATCATCAACTTTAATGATTTTATGCATCTCTATTAGTACCACACCCTTGAAACAACAACAACAACAACAAAAAAAAAAAAAAAAAAAAAAGATCACTGAACAATATTTCACATTTTACTGGCTTAAGTTAAGTTTCTGCATTTAAGCTCATGAGCACATAGGGATTATGCATCCTGTATACATACTGTTACACCCTCATTGCAAAAGTAGGTAATATGGCTATATGGGTTAAATTTTGTATTGCCGTATTTTACATTTCACTGACATGGGTTACATTTGGTATTTGATGTTCATTTCTCAGGAAGTGTTTATGTTAGAATCATGAAATTGCTGACGATATGCATCTCCATTAGTACCACACGAATGCAACAAAAGAAACTTACTGTGAGCTGTATTTCATCTTTTAATGGCTTTGGTTCTTTTTGTGTTTAACTTATGACCACAAGAGTTTTTGGCATGCTATACACATACTATCCTACGTAGAATTATGAAACTTTATAATTGCATACATCTTTTTTAATACTTCACACCAAAGAAGGTCACTTTGACCTACATGTTATGCTTTACTATTATGGTTACATGTGTTTTGCTCATGATCAAATAGATTTGCCCATGCCGGGAACATCCTGGCCTGCGAAAGCCCTGTCTGACCATTGCAGTTGAAAGTAGGAATAAATACATTTATTCAGTGGCAAATTCTCCATAATAATGACTATGCATTGTACATTGTGATAGGTTACTCTCAACAGGTTAACTGAATATTGTACAGTGGATGGAGTAGATATATTGGAAGAGTGGACTCCATGTATTTATTTGCGTTCTCAACTGTAGTGGCTTATTTGGGTTTATGACATGAATGTCAAACTTTCATTCATGTCTTTATTTGATCTTTTTCCATTGCATTCAGATAGACAGAAGCAAGTTGACATACAATGGTTTCAATTTTGGCTTCCAAATTTCATTTGCCTTTGTCAAGTGTTTTCCAAGTCATTTTGTTAACAAGATCAGTACGTAGATAGTAAAAGGCCTACCAATTTTTTTTTTATAAAAGTGCAAAAATCGCTTAAATGGCCAGAAAATCTGAAAAGGTTATCAATATGTGCATGTAAAAAGCATGCTTTCCAGATTTTATACCCCTAGATCAAGCAATTTTTTTTGTAATCATGCTAACAAGGTTAGCATTGAATTTGTCTAAGTCTTAAAGTGCAATTAAAAAATAAACAATAATAGGAAAAAGTTTACATTACATTGGATGAAAATCTCATCAGAAGGTCTAAATATGCATATACAAATGCTTGAAAAATTCTGATTTGCCCAAGTCAAGTGTTCTCAGTACTGATTCTATCAAAGTTTTCACAAAATAATTCAACCCAACTCCCAAAAATACAAAAATCACAATTAGATGCCATGAAAATGTAATCAGGTCACCCATATATGAATATTAACATGCCTACCAAATTTCATTTTTGTGTAATCGTATTATTATGGTTAATGGCACATCAGCACAATACCGGCTATATGGTGTTGATAAAAAATTACTTTCTAAAAATGTACTGACATAGTGACTCAAGCCTTGGTTCTTCAATTGGATAAGAAAGTCAAAGACAATGATCTGCGATGAAAAATTCACCATTCTCATTGAAAATCCTCCCACTTTTGAAGTAAAAACTCCTGACCAAATTTTGCAAATCTCCTGATTTGTCCTAAGCTGACTTCTCTGTTTTGTCACATCTATGCATTACCAACATTTTCACTGATCAATATTTCATCCTATATTGTTATTTACAGTGTATATGTATTGAGACATTTGTTAAAAAGAAAATGTCACAAAATATATGACTTCTTATTGAAAGTTGCGAATTTTATGATGTTGATTCTAAATTTCTGGGCATTAATAACAAGTGATATATCAAGTTTTCATGTACCAATTTTGATCAGGATTTTATTCATGTTCAGAAAATAGGGACCTATTATGTTGGTATTTATATAAGTAAAATTGGGATACACCACACCTCCCCCTGTATTACAAGTGATTCGCAAGTTATCCAGGCACACTAAAATGAGGAAGTGGTGTGTGTGTGCGTGTGTATATATATATATATATATATATATATATATATATATATATATATATATATATATATATATATATATATGTACACCCACAGATACACACAACATATATTGTTTTCTTCAGCCCTGAAATGATTTACATTCCAACTGGGGCTAACACACGTGTGCCAAGAGACTGGGCTCCTTGGGATCTAGCCCATAAATTTGAATTGGTGGAGCTACAACGAGGCTCATCTGAGTTCAAAACAGCGGAAAACTCCTTCTTCACTACACTTTGCAGCAAACAGTTTCAAATCAATTACATCTGTCGGGTACAGAATATGGATTTGTGGACTGCCTATCACGGGTTAGTAATCTACAGGATCCTGCATAAAGATTTGTTTTATACTTTTGAAATTAGTAACATTTAATTACTGTCGATTCAGATCAAGTGTAGCAGTGGCTGCCTTTGCCAAGCATGAAATTGACAACTCCTTGTGATCCTTACTATCCACCTTTTGAGTATAACGGTAGTGCATTTAAAAAGAGCATGATTTTTACTGTCCATGAATGATCCAAACAAGTGATGTATATCTATGTCAGATAAAACTGAATATTCTGAATGTATTTATATTTGGCTGTTGCTTCAAAAAAAGCATTACATGGAAACATACTATCTGCTTCATCGTGCGAATTTAACTGAAACGGCAGGAACTATACACATGCCATCCCTGCAGTAGGAGGTGACTTGCAGTGCAGTTTTAGGAAGAGACTATGGCCTATAGGGGAAATATGACTGTGGTAGGAAGGTAATGTATTCTGTTGGTACAGCAGAGAAAAACACTATGCATTATCCAGAATGGTGGTATTAATCCTCTGCATTCTAAAGGAAATATCATTATATTTGGTATATGGGATGGCAGGATGGGTTGCAGAGGATAATATAGCAATATCTTATGTCTTTTGAGAAGTCTCTTTGTTTTGGTCGGGAAAATAATTGTTTGCAAACTGTAGAAAACTATCTAAACTTGGTAAAAATAGTACTGTGCGACAAAAGATTTTTGTAACAAGATATGCCAGTTGCATGCTATTGGGAATACTGTTTAGCATGCACAACATATCCCTTGCATTCTGTTGGGAACACTGTTTAGCATGCACAGGTCATCCCTTGCATGCTATTGGGAATAACGTTTATCATGCATAGCCCATTCATTGCATGATATGGGATTGTCGTTAATCTAATGCACTGGCCCTTTATGAGATACAGAAGTTATCCCATGCATATTATTGGAATACTCTTTTGCATGCCACTCATGTAATGCTCATGTAGCATGCACAGGCCATCTCTTATGTATTATAGGAATGCTATACCAGGGCTATCCCATTCACTATATTGGAATGCTGTTTAGCACACACAGACAAGCCCTTTCATGATATAGGAATGGTATACCAGGACTATCCCATTTACTATATTGGAATGCTGTAGAGCATACATAGACTGACCCTTTCATGTAATAGGAATGCAATATCAGGGCTATCCCATTTACAATTTTGGAATGCTGTATAGTATACACAGACTATCCATTTCATGCTATAGTAATGCTGTATAGTTTACACAGACTATCCATTTCATGCGCTAGGAATGCTATATAGTATATACAGACTATCCATTTCATCCTATAGAAATGCTATATAGTATATGTAGACAATCCATTTCATACTATAGTAATGCTATATAGGATATGTAGACTATCCATTTCATGCTATAGTAATGCTGTATAGTTTACACAGACTATCCATTTCATGCTATATAGTATATACAGACAATCCATTTCATACTATAGGAATGCTATATAGTATACACAGACTATCCATTGTATGCTATTGGAATGTTATATAGTATACACAGACTAGCCATTTTATGATATTGGAATGCTATATTATACACAGACTATCCATTGCATGCAATTGGAATGATATATAACCTGCATAGAACATTGCAAAAAATGTCATGTAGCTTCAGTAGATTTATAAGATCCTGTTTTAGTAAGCATTTTCCCAAATAAAACTGGCTACATCATGTGGAATATCATATAGTGGGAATTTTAGCGGTGAAGAAATTTCAGTGGTTTGGTGGTCTCAGAGTGAGATAACAAAAGTAAATCTTATCAAAATTTGCCATCTTGACTATTAGAACCTCAGTAGATCTGCAATAGTGAACATATACCTAACCCGTTTTTGAACAAAAATGCTAAATGTAATGTCGATGAAAATACAAACGGTAAAGTAATATAACTTAATATATTTTTGCTTTTTTATATCAAAATGTATCTATTTGTAGATCTTTTTATTCAGTTGCTGTAAAAAAAACTTGAATAGATCTAAAAGCAGCCATTTTTATGAGATTTAAATTCATTGATTCAAACAGGATAGTAGGGACATGGTGACATTATCCACAAACAAGACTCTAAATTTTGAATATTTCATCATTATGTTTCAGGCAGAAGAAGAGCATGAAAGTCAATTTGGAGAGAGCTCGGCAAACCAAGAAGGTAGATGAGAGGAGCCTGTTCCATGGCACAGACTGCCTAGACAGTGTGAGAGGAATCTGCACCAACTGTTTTGACTTTCGTGTCTGTGGTAAAAATGCCACTGTCTGTGGAAAGGGGGCTTATTTTGCTCGTGATGCCAGTTACAGCCACAAATACACAAAATGTTCAGAGCTTAACAAAGAGAGGTACATGTTCTTGGCTAAAGTCTTGGTTGGGGAATATGCAGTTGGTTCTTCCGATTACACACGGCCCCCAGAGAAACCAGGTGGGACAGCACACCAGCTTTTTGATTCATGTGTAGACAGTATCAATAACCCCTCCATATTTGCGGTCTTTGATCTCAAGCAATGCTACCCAGAGTATCTGATTTGCTACAAAATAGTTGAAGAACTTCCAGTAAGGGAGGCAACCTTATTCTGGCCCAACAATAATGCCACCCAGGCATCTCATGCTTCACAGTTTCAACCTACAAAGTCTCAGCCTATACAGTCCCATACTCAGTCTACACAATCAACATCAAGTACCCAAAGGACTTCTTCCTCTCCAGGAACATTTAATATTACTGCTTCCCCAGCACTTCATCAGCGGTCAGACACTACTACAGGTAGACCCAGTTCTCACACAGTCAATCCTCGTAGTGTATCTACAGTTACTTTCAATACTACATCATCTGGTGTCTCACACAAGGTTAATTCTGGCACTCCATCCCCAGATAGTACACATGCTACCAATAGTAGTCAGACACAGCAATCCCAAGGTAAAAACAGCAGTGCCAATGTGTCATCTTCCAAGGGAAATCGGTGTACTGTACAGTGAAGATTGTTGGGTTTTAGGAATTTTGAAAGTGTTATGCATCTTCTAGGTTATCTTCTATTTTACTAAATCTGTGTTTGGTTTTGTTTCAGTTTCATGCTATGAACAATGCAATTTTTCATGGACAGTCATTCGACAGGTTTGTCCAAGTATTAGTAAATATTAAGTCATGAAACTTACTTTGTTATGGTATGAAATGGCAAGTAAGAGATGCAGTTTATTCTGTTAAACAACCAATTATCAGGCAAAATAACTGTCTTCCAAAGGGCTTGAACAATACTTTACTGTATTATGGTTTTTAAGTTCTGCTGGTCATATATAGACCAGAAGATTTTTATGGGATGGCCTGTTGTCCATTGTCCATATGTCCATTACCACAAATTTATTATCGTTACTTGTCATAAACTACTTGGAGGATTGCCATGAAACTTTACACACATTAGTCCCAAGGTGTAGTTGTTTCTAAATGAAAATGGTGCTGTTCGGAGATATAATATGGCTGCCACAGTGGCCATGTTAAAAATCTTATTATATCATCTCCTTCTGAACAGAAGGTCAAATTGACATGGGGTTTTCACCGATGGACTTATGATGTCAAGTTGGTCTTAAATGAAAATGATGTTGATCTGACATCCATTATGGCTATCACCAAAGCCATCTTGGAAATCTTGTTATTGCTACTCCTCCAGAATGGATGGTTGTACAGTGTTGCACATTTGAAGACAGGATATTAAAAAGAGAAGTGGAGATTGTGTTTGTGTAGATTATAGTTTACATTGGAGATATGAGTGGTTTCTTATCCCCATACTTTGGTGGAGTGTTATTGTAATACCCTCCATTTGTTCATCCTTCCATTTATCTGTCCATCTGTCCTTAACTCTATTTCCTGAACTGTTAGGTGGGAAATCACCAAATTTGGTACATGTTGCCCATATACTGTCAAACCCCAAGAAACCAAAATACGGAAATCCCATCAAGATTGAAATTTGTGTTTGGTCCTGAAATTTTTCTTCTTTAATATCATCATTTTTTTCCAGTAAAACTGAAAACTGAAACAAATTTTCAGTCCTAAATTTAAATTTTACAATTAAAAAAACAAGCCCATAAAACCAAAACTCACTTCAAACTTGGAAATGTAATTTAGCTACTAAATTCCTTTAAAATATATATATATATATATATATATATATATATATATATATATATATATATATATATATATATATATATATATATATATATATATATATATATATATATATATATATATGGCCCAGATATAGCCTGTGATGATGCATTAAGTAAAACACACACCCAACTCATGCTTGCCAGATTTTTTATGGTTATCAAATACCAAAATAGTTTATCACTGAGTTAATCACCAAGAAATGTCCCAAGGGGACGCCAGGTAAAAACAATACTCTACACAGATTAGGGCCAACAATACTACACAGATTGGGGCCAACAATACTACACAGATTAGGGCCAACAATAGGCTAATCTGAAGTCTTGATACCTTAAAGAAGGGCCAGCTTTTATGGTAAATTGTTAATAGCTAAACACTGGTAGATCGGCCAATTAAGAAAGATAATATTTATCTGCTTATTATCTTGTCATGTTTATTTTTTTTCCTTTGTCTGAATGATCAATAGAGCTTTTTTTAAAAAATTAAATATCCAGGCTTTAGTAACCATACCTGTGTCCATGCTTTTGATACTTTTTTTTTTTAGCCAAAGAATCAAATGTGGGTTGTTTTTTTTTTTGGTTTTTTTTTTTTGGGGGGGGGGGGACATTAATCCAAGCACTGATTACATTTCTCCAAAATAGATTTGTTGTATTATTTCTTAGTTTCTTCACATACACCATCCCAACATATGCAGTATATTTAATTTCTCCAAACAGTTTCATAAAGATATCATCCCCAAATCCAGAAGCATATACATGCCCGAAATGAAGTTTTGAAAATTCACCATATTTAGTCCACCATTCTCATAATGTTGTACAATTATCTCCCTTGTTATTCTGTCATTTTTGCCCTGCCAAATCAATTTAAAGAATGATTTACATAAATTTTCTAACATATAATCATGTGGGTTGACTAGAGCAAGAACAAGTGATTGAGTTTGGAGATGGTTAGTGTTGTTAATTGCTGTTATTCCAACAATAGGAGTCAATATTCTTTTCGACCATTGAGTAAGTAGTGATTATAATTTGGAGATGTATTGTTTATAATTAATATCTATCAATTCATCCAAGTTCACCTAAAACACTATACCTAAAAGATTAAAGTGAAATTCCCCCAAAATTAATTTCCAATGAGTATGACGGTATACAGCACAACTAAATTCTGTACTTCCTATCCATATTATTTTGATTTTCTCATGATTTACCCTGATGCCTGATATTAAAGCAGACAATGAAAAGATTTGGAGTGGAATAAAGAGATTTCTGAGAACTGTCAAGTATAAGTGCTATATCATCTGCAATCTGTGTATTTATGTTCTTTATTATTTACTTTTCGGCTTTAATATCACTATTACTTCTTACCAAAATTGACAATATCTCTGCACAAAGTTAAAGCAGGTATAGTAAGATATGGACTCCTTGTCAGCAGTCCATATTAAATGATAAAAGCCATTCTGTAAAACTACAGAAGATATATTTATTACAAATTTTACTTTTTTTTTTATAGAATTCCCAAAATTAAAATTCTTGATAACTTTTCCTAGAAATATCTGTGATACTGTATAATATGCTTTTTCAAAATCAATAAGAACTTGTTGACCAGGAATATTATATTTTTTTGAATAGTGTATTAAATCATGTATTAGTCTATTGTTTTCACCTATGTATATGCCTTTAATAAAAATCCTGTTGTGATTCTAAGATTGTGTTCATAATTACACTGTCTCCCTCAAATCACACGAGAAACATGAATGTATTTTGCTTTTAAAAATGTACATATTTTTTTTTGTCTTAAAAATTAAGGCTGTTATCAATGATAATTTGCTTGTTCATCTACTTATATATAACAAGAAATATTTTCTCACATCTGCAATACCTTCAGTAAACTAAAACCTCTCAGAACTGAAAATTAAATTTGGTCCCAACAGTTTTCTGTTTTAAGGGGTTTCACTTTATTGATACATGAAGGGCCAATAACTTCCATAAAATGCATGTTAGAGTACTTTGGTTTTCATTACAATATAGCTAGAAAAATGAGGAATGTAGGATAAAGATGTATGATAGTATTAAAAGAAAAAAAAAACAAAATCCACAGGGGTTTTTGAAAAACAAACATAAAATAAACCAAAGAAATAATAACTAATCAAAAGTAGCATTTTCTTTTCAGAGCAGTAATTCACTATTTAATAAAATGTGAATTGGGGTTCACAAACTCTAGGTATATAAAGAAATTGTAAATAGCAGCAATCAGTACATAGTCAACAATCAGTAGATAGTCAATAATCTGTACATAGTCAGCAATCATACCTGGTACTTGATAGTAAGTGTTGCAGGTGACATTTTTATTCAAATAAGTCTTTAACAAATCTTTGATAAATGTACTTTTTTTTATATGGTGTGCTTTCATAAAGTCTTAAATTTTTTGAATTAATTTATTATAGTTGACCAACTATTCAAATGTACATTTGGAGAAAATTCTATAAAAATACAGAAGTATATCAAAAGTACACCATCAGCAACATTTCTTGAACTTTTCGAAAAAAATAAATGTAACATTGATGATAAGAGTTGTAAATATAACATAATTATCATGTATAAAAGTGGAATTATTCTCTCTACAGAATAGTAGAAGAACAAAAAATATACATACACATATGCAAAAATCATGGACACATAATTTCTTTTTCACTAATGCAACTTATTCATGAGTTATTCTGCTAGTGATTAAACGTCAAAGTGAGACAAGATGTATGTGTTTACTCTCTTTCCCTTTCATATGGCCTAAATGCATCTTACAATAAGATTTAATATCTGATAATGATTCATATGGCCTAAATGCATCTTACAATGAGATTTAATATCTGATAATGATTCAAAACTGACATCATAGATCCGTTCAAACATGTATAACTGATAAGTATTCATATAAGCTATATGCAAGAATGTATACATGTAGAATACTCACCTATAATAGTTGAACGGATTCACATATTGCAATTATTTGTGCATCACTTTGTTGCTGGTGGAAGACAAACTAGTCTAATGTGCACTCCAATTTAAATTCAGATAAAAATATATAATTTCTACTTTTCCACATGATAAACGAGTCACACTGTCATGTATGCATTTTTATGCATTAGAGAGAGAGAGAGAGAGAAAGAGATAAAGGGAAAGGAGAAAGAGGGTACACTAAGTGGGTGGGTGAATTTCTTCATACATCATTGTCTATTTTAAGCAAAATAACAAAAAGAGACAAAACTAGTAAAAGTAAAAAGTAACTGTCCAGGATTTTACTGCACCAGAGAGAGAGAGAGAGAGAGAGAGAGAAAGAGAGATGGTGGGTGGGTGTAACACTGCATGAGCTAATAGTGTATCACCCCATTAATATAACATATTCTTATCCACTTACAGCAAGATAGTGAACTGTTTCCTGTGAATAATTGTATAATAATTGTAAAGAGTTTATTCTCGATTCATACAGATGTAGTTCTATGGATAGCTGCACATTAAGAACGTAACATGCACCGCGCTAAAGGAATTGTGTGTATAGGTTTCTGTAGTTTACTACAATAACTTAGGGGAGCATATTTTAATCAGTGCTACTAGGTGAAAGTGTTCGTCTATCTTCATGTCAATATCATCAGCTACATCAAACAGGATTGTGTCTTTGCCAGAGAATTCCTTTGTTTTGGCATAATCATCCACTGAATGAGCTAACTATATTCACTTTCTTTGTGCACCTGTAGATTTGTCAACAAGTTAATGTCACCCTCTGTTAAGTCTTCAGTGATCTTTGATTTGTTATTCCAGTCTTTCATCTTCTTTGTATTTTTTTTATCACTGCATCCCTTGTTTCTCTGTATTTGAATTTAATGATGATGGTATTGGGGTGTTTGCTTTATCCCGTCTTGGATCTGCCAAACTGAATACCCTTTATACCTTTAATTTTTCTTTTATGTGTAAACAATGGTAGACACCCTGTTTTGTTTCTTAGCTTTTTCTGATACTAGGATTATCACTGGTGAAACTAAAGCATGCCTAAAAACCAAATGAAATTCAGTATTTGTCCTCTTTTAAATAAATTTTAATTTTCACCTCAACTTTTCACTGAAAGATAAAGTTATAGCCAGGTATCTGAACCCTTTTTAAGGGAAATAAATGACAATTTTATGAAATTTTACAAAACTATATTAAGTATAAAAAAACATATCTTCTCCTTACCAGGAGTTTTACCATTTGTCTGGGAGACTCCACGAAGTTCCAGGAGATTTCATATGGATACTTTACATTAGAAAAACATAGCTTCAGTTGGATTTCCACTCTTGTGTCAACATTTAATAATAGTAATAATCATAATCATAATAATATATTATTATTATTATTATTATCATTATTATTATGGTGGCGCTCTACAGATATTATGTACTTCTCAGAGAGTTACAGGCATAAAGTGAAGTTGTTTGCATTTGCAACATGCACAGTGGAGAGAATGTTGGCATACCTCTATGCTACTTTCATGTATATGGCTGAAATTTCTTTACATATTGTAGTTGTAGAAATTGTACATGATCTAAGCACACAGCTGGCCAAAATGACTCCTCCCATGTGCTCAAAAAATTCAGCCTGAATTAGTCCAAAGTACACTATTTTTAGCAGTTATTAAAATAGGGAACACAAATTTTGCCAGAGTAGGCAATACCAGGTTCTGAAAGTGCAATGAATAAATAAAAAAAATATAGAAGAAATAAACAAAATTATTGGCTTGTTTTTTTACAATTTTCATTCAAAGTCCAGAAAGTGAAAATGACCAAGCAGAGCTAGCAGTTTTTTGATATGTACACATCTGAAGTAAGGCCAAGTTGTATAATCTATAACCCAAATTACACCTATCAATCATACTCCAAAATAAAAGGAATTAAAAGTCCTTTTAATGATACCTAAGATACACAAGGTATTTTTTTAAATAGCTAGGATAACCAGTCAGGAAAACCTGGAAATATCTTTTTCTTTAAAAATCTAACGCTATGCAAAATGCAAAACTGTAGAGCACCACCTTATTATTATTATTATCAAAATGTATTGGAGTTATTTACCCTGTTTGACTTAGATATTTGCCCTTAAGTTGCATCATATTGACTGGGGTAGTCTTGTTCAATTTACACATTTAGTGTTTTAAATGTCATAATGCCTATTTTGGCAAACAAAAGTGTTTATGAACAATTCAAAACTATTGGCAGTATTGTTGAACGAATTTATTGTAATATTGGAATTGGGTATGAGGATGCTGTTCATTATATTTATTGTAATATTGGAATTGGGTATGAGGATGATGTTCATTATATTTATTGTAATATTGGAATTGGGTTTGAGGATGATGTTCATTATATTTATTGTAATATTGGAATTGGGTTTGAGGATGATGTTCATTATATTTATTGTAATATTGGAATTGGGTTTGAGGATGATGTTCATTATATTTATTGTAATATTGGAATTGGGTTTGAGGATGCTGTTCATTATATTTATTGTAATATTGGAATTGGGTATGAGGATGATGTTCATTATATTTATTGTAATATTGGAATTGGGTTTGAGGATGATGTTCATTATATTTATTGTAATATTGGAATTGGGTTTGAGGATGATGTTCATTATATTTATTGTAATATTGGAATTGGGTTTGAGGATGCTGTTCATTATATTTGCTGAGTTGTTGTTTTAGAACCTGAAATCAACGTAATCATTAATCTCATAATAGATTATTCTGAGCCAAACCAATAGCGCAAAAATCGCTCTTGACATCTGACATTGTGGTGACATACATTCAACATGATTCATAATGTCATCACATCATTGAATCAAAATCTGAAACTTTTAAGCCAGTTTCAAACAGATGATCATTATCTGTGATGTATTTTATTAAAGTAGAGGTTCTAATTTTATTTATTTCTCAACATGTAACTAAACAATAAATAGTTTATGATCACTTTCATATGGTAGTGAAGATCAAACATAGCTAATAGGCAAAAGACATTGCAACAGTGACACATTAATTGCTACGATGTCATTGTCCTTAAATTACATTTTTATAGATTGACAAATGAAATCTATTGTTTCAGTTAGTATTTACTAGGCAGTGTAACCTTGCAACATAGTACAGTGCTACCTGTCTTTAAACTTACGACAAGAGTCATAAAAGTAACCTGTAACAATACATGCGAGGCCACTTTATTGCATGTTTTTTTCTAACAATGCTTTTTGTTACAGTAGTGCATAAGAAATGAAAATATAGTATTTAGTGATTTGAAACCATATCATAAATGAGTCTTATTAGCCAAGAACTAAAATTCAGTGAAATAAATTCAACAGAAATAATTAAATATAATTTAACCAATTGAATGGAATCTATGACCATAACTGTGTTTAACTTACAAGATGACCAGTGATATACTGAGGGGATTTATAGTGAGGGACCACTGTACATAGAATAAATAGCTACTATAAACTGTAATAACAAATTGCAGTATTTGTTTTTTTTTAAGATACAAGTGTATGTTTTAAATTATATTACTGCGTGAACCATACGTAATCAAACAATCAAATTATTTATGATTTCAAATGATAATTATATTATTGTATTTTCTCTCATTTTTCATACCTTCTATTTGTTTGTACATCATCAATCCATCAAAAAAAAAATGAATTTTTTTTCTTCTCATTTTTTGTTCTGAAATTGTTTTATATAATTAAAAGTGTGCAAGTGTTAAATATAAATCATATTTATCATTAGTAATTTTAGCGAAAAGTATTGGTACACCTGATAAAAAAGTAGTGTATAAAAGATTACACAAATTACAGAATGTAAAGTTTACAAAAATTGATCATAGGGTGATTTTAGTAAGTTTGAGAAGTAAAGAAATGTGACAAACTTACAATCAGACCTGGCCACAAAGGTAATTCATCAGAGCTGATGAAAATTACATCGATTTAGAAAGTATCTCATAGCTGTGATTTGTATCAGGCATCAGATACACAAGTCTGTAAGGTCGTTTGAAAATAATTACTACGGCTGTCATGTTTACAACAAAATTGTAAAATGTTTTAAAAAAATTGGGAAACTAAATGACTATGTTTATACATGATCTTGCATTGTTATAGTACACCATAACGAAAGTGGCTTTCTCTAATAAGAAAGTCAGTGATAATCAGTCTTATTGTTATAGTACACCATAACGAAAGTGGCTTTCTCTAATAAGAAAGTCAGTGATAATCAGTCTTATTGTTATAGTACACCATAACGAAAGTGGCTTTCTCTAATAAGAAAGTCAGTGATAATCAGTCTTATTGTTATAGTACACCATAACGAAAGTGGCTTTCTCTAATAAGAAAGTCAGTGATAATCAGTCTTATTGTTATAGTACACCATAACGAAAGTGGCTTTCTCTAATAAGAAAGTCAGTGATAATCAGTCTTATTGTTATAGTACACCATAACGAAAGTGGCTTTCTCTAATAAGAAAGTCAGTGATAATCAGTGTCATAGTACACCATAATGAAGGTGGTTTTCTGTAATAAGAAAGTCAGTGATAATCAGTGTCATAGTTATAGTACACCATAATGAAGGTGGTTTTCTGTAATAAGAAAGTCAGTGATAATCAGTGTCATAGTTATAGTACACCATAATGAAGGTCGTTTTCTGTAATAAGAAAGTCAGTGATAATCAGTGTCATAGTTATAGTACACCATAATGAAGGTGGTTTTCTGTAATAAGAAAGTCAGTGAAAATCAATCTCATTGTTGAAGCTAATGAGTCTTGATGCTGAAGAATACTTATATCTGTTGCAAAAGTATACAAGTATATTGTTTTAAAAAAACGAGTTTAAAAGTTTCTTACATTTTACCCATAAGTTTGTCAGTCATCAGCAACAGATCCATCACAATGACATCAGCTAAATATACATTACTGCAATAGTTTTCATTTGGTAGCAAGGTAACTACCAATTAAGTAGCTTATCAATGCAATTACTTTGGTACAAGAATAAATTTCTCTTTTATTTTAAGCTAATTGCTACTCTAGATTTAAAATTTTACAAATCCAGTTTCTCGGTTGACATGTATACCACATGGCACAAGTACACCCAAGACTGTCAAAGCTGACATTCATCTATATAAAGTTGATTATGATTTACTGGATATCAGCATGAATATTCAAAATAGGACTGAGGAGTTTAGCTCCATGCAAACACTTTTGAAACCTTTTCCCTTCACTATGCTGAGAGGTCTCAGATCAGTACACTTTTGCCATTTTACTTTCAACATTGAAAACAGTACTGGAGTTTAAAAAAAATATAATTGATTGCTGAGCACCTTGTTGTTTAGCCAGCTTCAGCTGCCATTTTCCCTGTCTAAAGGGATTTCTCTTTGTGCTTTAGATGATTCGACATTGTGTTGGTACTATCACCTGAGTGAGCTAACTCCATGTCACATAGGTTGTATTTCACTTTCTTTCATCTGCTATTTCTGTCTCTGTGAAATCTTTCCAAATTTCAGATTGTTGTTGTTGTCAGTCATTTTGATGTAACGAATATTCAAAACTTTTTTTTATGTCATAGGTCACATTTTATTCATTTAAATGGAAAATTGATTTTGCAAATGTTTACATGACACACAAAATAATGTGATTTACATGTATAAATGTTGCAGGCCTAACAATGATAGACCAGTGTTTGTACCAATAAAATCTGTAGACAAGACCAAATTGCTCAGGGTGAAATTGCAAGCCCAATATACTTTTGAGTGAGACCACAATGTCAAACACTCCACAGACTGTACATTTATTTTATATATCCTCCATTTCTTAAATAATACATGGCATCAAAACTGCTTTCTTAAAAATTTAAGAGAATACTTATTTTTATAAAAATCTTGTGATTGCATTGCACATACATTTTTTTTGGAGGTGTTTACACGCTGTAGCATTATAAAAGACATTATATGACATCATATTACATAGCAATAAACTTGTTGAGTACTACTAGATTGAGATTAGTTTTTAAAGACCAATATGCATGGAAAATAATATTGATCTTGTTCTGCAAGACCTAAATCAGTGACAGTTTGCATAGTTTCTGTAAACAAAATAGTATCTGAAATGATCTTTATTTAATATATTCACTGGTTACTTAAATATTACTCCAACAAGAATTTGTAATTGAAATACACGCAAGGCACAGTCATGCAGTTTGAATAAATATTTTATTTTTGTGAGTTATATATATTTTATTTTACTTGCCATAGGTCCAATCATTGACTATATTATTTTACAGTATATAAATGTATAACAAATTACGTGACATATAACAAATCTTTCCAAAAGCATTGGATCTTCAAAAGAACATGTTTCTCTGAAAGAATTTTTTTGTATTCAAAAAGTAACAAAACAATTTTAAGAGACCAAGTGGGTAAAACTAGCGTTTTCTCAGTGGGCTTTAACTAGCATTTTTTCACAGTGTTTTTGTTACTTGATATAATTTTTTTTAGCATCAGAAGTTTATTTCTCTGTGAGTTTTTACAGGCAAGGTATTATTTAATACACCATGTCAATACAGGTTGTACTGTATCTACATATGGTACAAGTATGTGGAAACAAAATATCTTCTGCAGTTGCAACAGAATGACTTATTTTCATCATGGAAAACAACAAAATTCAAAGTCAAATACACCGTTATCTTACTCTTGCCTGCTTTTTCTGAGAGAAATGCCTTGAGGAGTAAAGGAGGAGTAGACCGGGTGTGTTAATGCAGATGTTTTTCTGTGAAGTCCACAGGCAACAATAGAAAATTAAATAATTACACATTAATAATACTGTCTAATGGCAACTTTTTGATTGCTGATGTTTTTCTTAGTTCTGATTTTGGAAAGTGGGAAATCAATGTTAGTGTTTTAGATATCTTCAGTTTTGCTATAATTTTTTCAGCAGAGGTAGATTTTCATTGTTTATAATTATACTGTATGAACTTCAGAAATCAAGTCATGCATTTTCCTTTATACAGCAGAGGTAGATTTTCATTGTATATAATTATACTGTATGACCTTCAGTAATCAAGTCATGCATTTTACTTTATACAGCAGAGGTAGATTTTCATTGTTTATAATTATACTGTATGACCTTCAGTAATCAAGTCATGCAGTTTACTTTATACAGCAGAGGTAGATTTTCATTGTATATAATTATACTGTATGACCTTCAGTAATCAAGTCATGCATTTTACTTTATACAGCAGAGGTAGATTTTCATTGTATATAATTATACTGTATGACCTTCAGTAATCAAGTCATGCATTTTACTTTATACAGCAGAGGTAGATTTTCATTGTATATAATTATACTGTATGACCTTCAGTAATCAAGTCATGCATTTTACTTTATACAGCAGAGGTAGATTTTCATTGTATATAATTATACTGTATGACCTTCAGTAATCAAGTCATGCATTTTACTTTATACAGCAGAAGTAGATTTTCATTGTATATAATTATACTGTATGACCTTCAGTAATCAAGTCATGCATTTTACTTTATACAGCAGAGGTAGATTTTCATTGTTTATAATTATACTGTATGACCTTCAGTAATCAAGCCATGCATTTTACTTTATACAGCAGAGGTAGATTTTCATTGTATATAATTATACTGTATGACCTTCAGTAATCAAGTCATGCATTTTACTTTATACAGCAGAGGCAGATTTTCATTGTATATAATTATACTGTATGACCTTCAGTAATCAAGTCATGCATTTTTACTTTATACAGCAGAGGTAGATTTTCATTGTATATAATTATACTGTATGACCTTCAGTAATCAAGTCATGCATTTTACTTTATACAGCAGAGGTAGATTTTCATTGTTTATAATTATTCTGCATGAACTTGAGTAATCAAGCTATGCATTTTCCTTTATACAGTTAAACTTTAAAAAACAAAACACTAAAATGGGATTGGGATAATGTTTAGTTTGTAGAGGGGATTGAGTTCCATTGTATACTACTTGTTGTTTGGAATTGAAAACATTTATGTTGTCTGACATAGGGAAGTTTCTGATTTCTGTAAGATTCGTATATAGGAGTTCGGATCCTACAACATCTTCCTAAAGTGGCATTCTAACTATTTGTACTATTTATGCCATTGAAAAAGCTTGAGTTTCATGTTTTTTGCATGCGATAAATAAGATTCAAGAATTTTATAAGATTATAAATAGCTTTAGTGTATTAATTTATGTTCTTACAGCTATGTCTTTTTATGTTTGATGGAAAATTGTTATGTGAAAATATGTATATCCAAAGAAATGTAATTTTCTCAAGAATCTGTCAAACCAAAATTCGATTTCCAGTAATTTTGTCCTCCTAAAATCAAAGAACTGAGTCACAGAATTAAAGTTTTTGTATAAAAAATTATTTATTACAGCTAGTTGTCCTTAGCCTCCAAATTGTTCCAGATATTTTTTATCAGAAGTGGAAAACAATATGGTTTTCAGCAACATTTGTGTGACCACTTTTTACCATACTACTAATAAATTAGAGTTAGAAAAATAGCTGGTGCATGATAATGAACTCGCCTGTATTTAATTAGTACTTTAAGTCCTTGACAAAAGTGACAAAAAATATTTTTAATAACTTACTGTATCGTTTTAATATGAATTTCTGCTTTACTGTTGTTAAAAATATATATATATGGAAATTATTCTTACATTTATATATAAAAGATACATGTTCACAAAAATTGTTTGATTTATATATATATATATATATATATATATATATATATATATATTTATGTAATTTACATTATCACAAATTTAGAATATACTGTGAATATAAATATATATATATATATATATATATATATATATATATGTAATTTACATTATCACAAATTTAGAATATACTGTGAATCATTTTAAATATTCAAGACTAAAGAAATTAATTAATTTATTTGTTTCTTAATTCTATTACATATTAAAACAAATGATTTTATATTTAAACATTCCAGGTTCTTTGTTTTGAATGTCCCGTTTATAACAAAAATATATGTACTATAATGGCTACATGATACATCAAGTAATTAATGTATATATTTTTTCCTCATCATTTTATACCTTTACCTTTTTTTTCCACATGCCTTTAGTCAGGAATATTACGTTATGCTGTTGTCTTTCCATCCATTTACATTTGCTCATCTAGCCCCATATATATCATGACTAGATTGTGTGTCACATACTATAGTCAGGCACCTAACTCAAAGGTCAAGGTAACAGCAAGGTGAAATATAACTTCATGACCTGTTTTGTTGTCCAGGCTGTAGCTTTTGAACCACTAAAGATATTTTCATTAAACTTTACCCAGATATGCATCATGGCTGGACAGTGTGTTGTGTGATACAGTCATGCCCCATATTTAGGTTGCATCAGGGGAAATTATAAATCCTTTACCCATTTTTTCTTTTCTCGGCTGTAACTTTTGAACCAGAGAAGATATTTTAATGAAACTTTAACCAAATACATACTGTATCATAAACCATAGTCACACCCTATTGTAGAAATGTTACAGGATTGGAATAGCAATTGCCATTTGTAGTACTCTTGTAAATTAATTACATTAATTGAGCTTGAATATATGAACATATTGAAAAACTTCTCTAAGAATAAAGAGTTACTGGCGTCGACAACTACCAATTTAAACTTCTGAAAATATCTGCCCTTGTTATTTTTGAGAGTCTTACATGCAAAATTAATCTCATTTAGAATAGGTAAAATTCCAAACATCAGGAAAAATGCAAATGTTTCAACTATTTTTTAAGAAAGGCAGTAAATGAGATTCTTGTAACTATAACCATGTATATGTTCTGTCACTTTTTTGAAGGCAAAAGTAGCTTACAGACATGTTTTAGCTCTACCAGTCATAGACCAGCAGAGCAAATGGGATAGCCTGTTGTCCATCATCCATTTATCTGTTAGCACAAGTTGGTTACTGGTACTGTCACTAAACTACTTGGAGGATTGCCATCAAACTTTACACACACATTCATCCCAAGGTCTAGTTAGTCCTCAATGTAAAAAGTGCTTCTTGGATATCGCCACACTTCCTGAACAATTGGTCATATCAACATGTGGTTTTCACTAAAAGACCTTTTATGATGCCAAGTTGGTTCTCTGTGAAAATGGTACAGATTTGATGTCCAATATGGCCACCACAGTGGCCATTTTGAAAATCTTATTATTCCTACTTCTTCTAAACAGAAAGTCATCAACATGAGGTTTTCTCCAGAAGACATCTTATGATATTTAGTTGATACTAAATGAAAGTGGTGCTGATCTGAGATCTGATATGGCTGCCATGGTAATCAGTCTGAATAATTGTATTCAGTTATAATTTGTACTTGTACACAGGCCTCACCTATAGATAAGTTCTATCCTTTTATATTGACTTGAAAAGTGGTCTAGGTCATAGACTACCAGTAATATATAGTTCAGATGTCAAGACAATTAGTTGCACCATGATTATTCTCATCTTTTGTTGACGTAGTAACAATTATTATAAAAATAATAATAATGAGATTTATCTATGAGTATGTATGATGGCAATAATAATAGAAATAATAATAAAGAGATTTATATATGAGTATGTATGGTGGCAATAATAATGATAATAATAATAATAAGAATAATGAGTGTTATATATGAGTATGTATGGTGGCAATAATAATGATAATAATAATAATAACAACAATGAGAATTATCTATGAGTATGTATGGTGGCAATAACAATAATAATAATAATAATAATGAGAAATATCTATGAGTATGTATGGTAAGCAGCTAGAATAATCAGTAAGAGAATAACCATCTCATCCTTAATGCCCTGTCATTAAATATAGATGCATCATACAACCCAGACTTGTACAAGTATCTGATAGTAATTGGGTCAAACAGGGTTTGTGTCTTTAATTGTCTGGTATAATGTTCCTTGTAGCCAGCACCAGGAGTGTAAATGGAGAGATAAATATGACAACCCATGTTAGCCAAATGTGCTATGTACTTGAACTGTGTGTTCAAGTGATTAATTCCTTAATACCACACAATTGTATATATATTCCTCAAAATGAGAAAACTGTTGTTATATTTTTAATAGAAAGTTTATCTGATTAAATTATTATTGGATTTTGTTTCCTGGGTTGCTTGTTAGAAATAATATTAGACCCCCCCCCCCTCCCAAACATTTTTCAATTGTTTATTCAATTGTCATTGAATTAAAAGTGCACATCTGTATAGTTTCAGCATGAGGGTATTTTCTTACAGGACTACTGTGTTAGATACGTTCATAAATCCATTTTTTTGTATACGACACACTAATAATGACACCTCATGACATCACAAAAAATATCAGATAAGATGAAGGTGTAATGTCCAAGGCATCAGATTGGACTTTAAAATCAGTTAGCTATACTATTTTGCAGCTTTATTAGATAAATATTGTGTTTTTCTTATGTGATAAAAAGATTCTTATACTGGTGCTCAGTAGAGCCTTGCTTGAAGATGTCGTTGGAGCCCTATAATATTCACATCTGTACATCCATCCAACTGTCCGTCAATCAGCAAAGTTGGTTTCCCAAGATTACTTCACTGGAAATTGCTGGATTTGAACTAAATTTGGTACATTAGTTTATATTAATGAGACCTCAAATGAACTTGATTTTCAGCCATCTTTGTCATCATTTACAGGAGAGATGACCCCTAACTGCCTGTCTTCCTAACTTTTGTTTCTGCAGTGCTATTGTTTCTGGGATGTAACATTACCTAAAAAGAAAAGAAAACTTTGAAAATAGTAAATGAATTTATTTCCTTTGAAATTAAATTTAAAGTTGATTGCTTTGCTATGTTTTCTGTTGCTAGGCTTTTTCCTATCAACATAAAGCTTGGTATATGAATTATGGGTAAAATATTATGATGTCACAAATGATAGCATTTTTGCATGCATACAACAGTTACATAGATACATAACATACTGGGTTCACCCAGGTGTCCTTTAGAGACAATGGGAAAAGTGATGCGTGACATCAATTTGCTGACACGATGACATTACATTTCACATATATGTGGACAGTTTCATTGGTTGAGACATGCCTCCTGCATTGGTGTCTATTTACAATGTGATGTTCCAAACTGATCCACAAACTGTTTGACCCCAAGATCAGCCTAGTTTTGAGTTGTCATTGAAATGATATTTCTTTTGCTTAGTTTTTACCTAGAAGTTTATAAATTAAGAATTTCAATGCTAGCTCTGCTGATTTATTTATTCGTATGGTGAAGAAGTCATGCAGGAAGCTTACCAAAATTCTGGTAAAGTCACTGATTGGTTGACAGGTTAGTCAGGACACTTAATAAAAACTTGGATCATGTAAATGCAAACTTGTGATATTTTGGTTTATATTTTGTACCAACCACATAAAATATGTATAGGTATAGGCAGGATTTTTGTGATGTATTGAGCTATTGTTGTCTCCCTTACGAGAATTGCCTCGTTCAATGCAGTGAATGACTTGGTCTTCACTGGTACAATCACCATGATTTTGACAGAAATTTCTAGTTGCTATACTTAATTTATCCCCATGAGCATGTTGAAATATTCAGAGGAAAATATCTTTAATAATACCTTTAGAACATTATAAATTACCAAAGATGATGACTATATGAATATTAAAGACAGAGTTGTCACCTCAAAACAAATGAGGAATCACTTAAAAGTACCTGGATGTAAAAACTGTCCACTAGAGGTTTTTGCTTCCACACAAAATATTGTAATTTTACTGTATTTGGGTCTTTTAATGCTCTTTATTTATGTGCACTGTTTTTGCCTAATATCATTAGGGAGTGGGGGGATTTTAATTCTCTCAACACATTAATCTCTCTCTCTCTCTCTCACACACACACACACACACACACACACACAGCTTTATTTTACTCAGGTTGCAATAAACAACATATGAAGCAAAAGTATTAATATCTCACCTTGCATGCATGAATATCAGTCATGGATGATATAATTATTTTACAGTATTAAGATCTCACCTTGCATGCATGAACATCAGTCATGGATGACACAATTATTTTACAGTATTAATATCTCACCTTGCATGCATGAAAATCAGTCATGGATGATACAATTATTTTACAGTATTAATATCTCACCTTGCATGCATGAAAATCAGTCATGGATGATACAATTATTTTACAGTATTAATATCTCACCTTGCATGCATGAACATCAGTCATGGATGATATAATTATTTTACAGTATTAAGATCTCACCTTGCATGCATGAACATCAGTCATGGATGATACAATTATTTTACAGTATTGGCAGTATAAGTCAGAATAATGGTAATATCGCAAAGAATACTTAAAAAATATGAACCAACAAAAGTTACATAAATATCTACACACCAGAATACAAGATATTGATATGGTAGAAAAGAAAGGAAGAAGGAAGTGCATTAAATCAACAGAAATTTATGTGTTAACTCTACTTTTCAATGATGAAACTGTAATTATATATGTCATTAAAAAAACAAACAAAACTGCAAAATCATAAACAAGGAATAAGGGTTTCAAATTTATGAGTACAACAACAATAAAAAAATGCACATAATATTGAAACCAAAATGGATGTGCACTAATTTTGCAAAAACATTTGGGGGGGGGATATATTGTTCCAGCATTGAGAATGGCATAAGGAAGTGATCTGGACACAAATGGGCTGTTATGGACACCAAGGGAACTACCATCATGGTGGCCATCCTGGATTAGGCCATTATGGGCACAAAGGGAATGTAATGTTAAAAATGCCTATAGGTTTAACATGGGGGCTGTTACGGGCACAAGGGGAAATGTCATGTTTAAAACTTCCATAGTATTAAGATTGGATGGCATTATGGGCACAAGTGGAGATCTAATTATTAAAATGGCTATAGATTTAACATGGTGGGCTGGTATGGGCACAAGAGAAAATGTACACTATGGGTTATCTATGGGAATTTAACATGATGTTTGATACTGCAAGACTCGCACCTACTGACCAAAACACTGTCGTACTGACCATAACCCACACTTACTGACCAACACAGTCTTATTCACCAACACTAACATGTACTAACCAATACACCCCCACCCACCCACCCACACACACACACACCTCTACTCACCAAAACCTATGCCTACTGACCAGCACATGGTATTAAAGAGGATGTAAAGTAGGAGGTAGAGTAAAATCTGGAACAGACAAATTAGAACCCCCAAAATGGGGTTAATGGGTAGAAAGGGTATGAGTGCTCACACATTCACACAAAAATACCATCACTCACTCACACCTTATACTGTCACACATCCAAGGACAGAAGGGTTTCAGTTGTGTGTTGAAGACAACATAGACAAAATACATGAACAGACAAATCAATTAACATAAAACATAGAGTGTGGGCAATATTGGAGTATCATATCAGTTTCTACAGACCTGGGTAGCCCTGAAAACAGATGTTAAGGGTTAAGAAAGATTGTTAACACATACCACATGTCATCACTTTTCTTCTTCTCAAGCATCTCCTCGCCATTGGTCCATACACCAATACTCTTTTGATGCACCATTGCCTTTCCATGTGTACTCTACTCCTCCATAGCGCAGTGTCTATGTTGAAGGTGATCGCTCACTTTGACTTCACATACACCAGGTAGTCTAAAAGAAATAACATGGTAGAAATATTGGTGGATGATTCCACATTAGTCCACATCTTGGTTTGACTCTAGAATGAATGATACAATGGGCAAACGCACCACTTTCACAGACTGGCCAAAGAGTGAAAATGAATTTGAGGATCGGCCAATTAGAATGCATGTTACATAATCAGTGATGGCATGTTTTCTATCCACCAATCAGAATGCAGGAGGTTGTGTGATATTACTTCCCATATATATACTATAGAGCGGTTCTACAGTTTACATGATCAGAGTGTAGGACAGTGCTAATACAGTACACATGAATGAATTGAAGACCAAGACTTTGTGTTGGGGTGTGCCTGAAATGGATTCCTAGCCGGGAGTGACAGTACTACTGCTGCTGTTGTGGCTATTACCATTCCACATCATCAGTTCCAGAGAATGAATTGGATTTGGCTTTGGCTTTCTGCAACTATTTTATCACTACAGGAATTTGTGACGTCACCTGCACCTGCATTATCCTCTACCCTTACCAGAATTTGACAGTTTTAAAAATAAACAGATTGAAGAGCTACAGATATTCTTACAATGACAAAAAAGGAGAAGAGACTTTTGTACAACAACAACGACAAGAGGAAAGAGAGAAGTAAAACTTTGAGAGTATTGCAACATATCCTGATTGAACTGAAACAGTTAAGAGCGATGAATGAAATTTCTAGATTAAGCCTAAAAGAAAACGACCTACGCATCCAAAGAATCCATATTCCTCCATGAAATCTACTACATCGACTACTATCAAGATGGCAGCAGTGGCAGCAACAACAACAACAGTAGCAGTGGGACTTGGACGAGGTGAAAGTTTCAGAAAGCTGCAGCTGTTGTTAAAAAGTCAGCAATGTAAAATTACAAGGATCAGATTAAGTGGTGTGTGGACACTATTGTGCGTGTATTTTCTTCCCCAACGAAGTCTTGGATTCCCGCTGGAACATTTACTAACTTGTTTTGGAAATTATTTCCCTAGAATCGATGAAGAAGTAGGAATATGGTTCAGTGATCATTATGGACATCTGTTTTCTTTAGCTCAGAAACGTAGTGTTCATCGATGGCAAGATGAAACTGTCCTGTATCAGTGGAACCCAGATCTCACTTACCAACGTTATCAATTTTGTAAATACATTCATGTTTAACTTTGTCCAATTAAATTTGTATTTGCGAATGAAAATAATTTTTGTATCTGTATTTGTATTTTAAAATAGTATACACGAAGAGGATGGATTACCCTAATCCTCACTCTTCATTCTTTGTCTTATTTAGTTAGTGAAGAGAGGCTTATTTTATAAAAACGTTATTTTTGAAATGTTGTTGGTTTGTTCATGATTGTTTTAGAAAAAAAATCTTTTGGATGCTCTTTAATATCTCTCTTTCGATCTTTCCTAATTTTCTAAGAAGATGTTTTCTTTCACGTCCGCGTGTCTCGTCAGATATTTTTTTCTTTCATTACCGCGTACCGAATCTTCGAGATGTTTTCATTCACATCTGCTCTTATAGCATATAAAGCGACGTGTTCACCTATCTTGCCATTCATTGTTGACTCCTCAAGGAAAAAAACGAGTTTCAGCATTAGTGGAAGACCGAATGAATCAATGTTGTGTTTGGAGAGGATTGGAGCACTGCCTGGATAGGGTAAAGGAGATGAGTTTTCATCTGAGCATGAGACTGACCAAAAGAAGCCACATCTACTTTGGAATGGGAAAAAGGTTCCTGAGAGAGGTACTGACGCAAGAAATGGCGATACGAAAAGGAACAACAATAGCAACAGCATAGAAGGATGAGCCCCTTATCCCAAGGAACGAGGACTGGGAAAGTGATGCTAATAAGCCTCATATTAATCTCTAAGTGTCCATTAATCATTGGGGTTGAGGCAGTATGGAGCCAGAGATGTGATGATTGTGAAGCCGACCCGAAGATGCCGGCACTAAATAGAGTGTAAGCACCCCCCCCCCAAAAAAAAAAAAAAAAAAGAAAAAAAAGAAAGTTCTTCGCAGGGTAGACTCAACGGCCCTTTTCTGGGCCAAACAAGTCTCTCAAGAAAGAGATACTTTGCAATGATTGCCCATATTCTATGTTCTATGTTTTTGTTGGTTTGTTTTTCTACGTATTTTGTCTATATTTATCATCAAGACAAAACTTGAACCCCTACCCTTCTGTTCTTGGATGTTTGATAGTATATGTGTGAGTAAATGATGGTATGTTTGTGTGAGCACTCATACCTTTTTCCTCCCTTCACCCCATTTTGAAGTTGTGTTTTGTCTGTTCTATGTGTTACTCTTGCTTGCTCTACCTCCTACTTTACATCCCCTTTAACACTGTGTGCTTATCAATAGGTTTGGGTGTTCGTGAGGAGATGGGGTGGGTTCTGGCCAGTAGCGCTGTGTATTGGTCAGTAGGTGTGGGTGTTGGTGCGTATGACTGTGTGCTGGTGAGTAGGTGTGGGTGATGGTCAGTAACACTGTGTATTGGTTAGTGGGTGTTGGTGAGCAAAACTGTGTGTTGGTCAGTAGATGTGAGCCTTGGTCAGTATACAACAACATGTTAAATTCCTATATTCTTTTCACATTACAGTTCCCCTTATGCCCATAATGCAGTCCAATGTTAATGCTCTGGACATTTTTAATAGTATATTCCCCCTGGTGCCCATAACGGCCCCCAGTGTTAAACCTATTAGCGTTTTAACATTAAATTCCCCTTGTGCCCAGAACGGCTCAATTGTACTTATTTCGTCCCCTTATATTACTGGCGATGAATGATTCCTGCAATCTCGGCGATCGTTACCGGGTGATATGGCCATCCCACATCGGGTAAGTAGCCGTACTGAAAAAAGGCCCGTTAGATCCATATAAATAATATAAAATCAAATTCTCCACTTTTAATATCTGTGTGTGTGTGTGAGAGAGAGAGAGAGAGTTATTAACTGCTAGTTTAAAGTAAATGCCTTTAGTTTTAAAAATCATTTGATATATCTCAGTGTATGGAGAGTTTATTGTAATTCTTTAGAATTGAGTACATTTTTACTGACACAGAAGATGTCTGGGTAGTAATTGCTTTCTTTCTTCTCAGAAATAATTTAATTCAAGTTGATAATGAAATTAATCAACCACTCAGTTTTGATAACAAAGTTGGCACAATCTTTTATGTCTAGGCAACTTTTCCAGGGTCCTTCATAGGTAAACAACGATTGCATGTTCGAAATTTTAGGATATTTGCATTATATTTTTTGCTGAGTATGTTCATAAATAATCTAATTCCATGTTGAAAATTATATATGTATCGGCTTAGAAATTGTTCATTCCCATATCTGTATAAACTAGTCAACAAGACTTTTCATAAAGATTGTACGTGCACCAGGATTTATTGGGAATATTTTAATTAATCCAAATAAACTGAACCCAATTTACGATAAGATGTTATGAATACTCTCAATCCGTTTATTTTAGCCTTCTTCTAAAACTAAAACAAAAATAAAATATAGCAATGGGCAGGTGTAGATATAAGCGTAGAATCAGAGTTCAAAGCGTGTCCTAAACTTATTTGTATTTATCCCTGTGCTCCCTCTAGTCTATTCACACCTTTCCCTTATCGTTGACTCCTAAATATTTGTAGGAAGCATTGAAGAGGAGATGCATTACCTTACTGTCGGAAAACAACAATGGATTCTAGACCTTGAGTATGATTCCACAGCGGTAACAAGCGACGTAACTTTTATCTGATCTAAAAAGTCTCTCTCTCTCTCTCTCTCTCTCTCTCTCTCTCTCTCTCTCTCTCTCTCTCTCTCTCTCTCTCTCTCTCTATGAACCAACGATTTATCTCAGACGAACGAAATTGACTCCACAGTATATTTCCTCTAACCCATTCAATCCAGTATATAATGTCGCCTAAGAGTGGCCGTTCATATCATAAGGACAAAAGAAATGCGTTAGAAATGGTATGTTGTTTATATATTCTATACAAAAAGACACTGACAATCGTCTTTAGGCCCAAATACTGAAACTTGTACGATCAGAAACCAAGTTTCATCATACGTTTTGACATACGGGTATAAGTGGCTGTTTATGTCCTTAACGTAGTGATTCTTCGCGAAGAATAGTTTTCACAAAAATGCTGACTTTATTAACGAAAATGTGTCGTTTCTTTTTTTTTTCAAGGACAAAGCCACTTTTTTTTGTCAAGAAACTTTTTGGTTTTTTTCACGAAGATTTTTCTAGCCAATTTGCATCGATGTGTAAGGTCACTTTTCTCGTAAAAAAAAAAAATAAAATAAAAAAAATAAATAATATGTTGGACGTGATAATTCTGTGCAGAGAGAGAGAGAGAGAGAGAGAGAGAGAGAGAGAGAGAGAGAAACCTTCAATAAAATTGCTTTTGCTGTTGTTTTTTTTTCTAAATCATAAATAGCTGTTAGAAGGACTTCTTGTTGTGGTTATTGTTGTTGTTGTTATTGTTATTATTATTATTATTATTATTATTATTATTATTATGTGATGCATCTATCCTGCGATAGAAAGTAACTACATTTTTAGCCCCACTTTTATATCAGTTTAATTTTCAGATTAAAGGTAACACTTTACACCTTAGAACATTATATCTCTGCAAACAAGTTCGAGTCCAATGAAGCCAATATTTACACCACTCACCAAACTCAGTGCGTATCCACGAATATAGTTTTAGATGGGGGGCGGGAGGGGGGGGGGACATAAACAAATAGATAAGGGGACTGTGGGATGGAACTCCTGGTGGAAGCCCCCGGAAGCTCTTGCTTTCTAAGCGTTTCCAGGGCATAATTTTAACCATCTAACTGTACAGAAAACTTATTCCAGAAAACCGTTCCTTTCGTTTCGCGCTGATTTGGGGGAAGGGTGGTGGTAGTGCGCAATCAATAGAGAGAGAGAGAGAGAGAGAGAGAGAGAGAGAGAGAGAGAGAGAGAGAGAGAGAAGACGCACACTAATAAAGAGCATTAAGAAAATCCCGAATACTAGAGTAGATTGCAATGTTGAAAACAAATCGTCGCAGGCTACAGGCTAAAATCCGCTATGTTTTAGGTTCGCCAGTTGATGCCTGCGATCAAATGTCATCGTTTCTCAGAAATATGCATAAACCTGCTTTAAAAATCATTACAAGCCCGAATACAAAAATTTCAGAAGGTTGACGCAGCAGGACCTTTCATGCTAAGTGAGCCAATCAAATTTTCTCTCCCAACCACAGTCACTTGATCAGTGGACAGGAGACCACTTTCGTTGACGAATAAGAGCTTATTGCAATAGCTCGTTAATGAAGTATTTTTGTTTATGATCTGATCGTTTGGCATCCACGGACGAAAAGAGAGCGTATCAGAAATTCGCCATTGCCTTGCGACGATGTTAATACTATAACAGCAATAAATTCAACAGACTAAAATTAAATTCCATAGACTAAACCTTAACATTTTTAGACTGATTCTAAATTACAAAAACGTTTTGTTCCTGAAAATATTAAATAAACTAATATTAACATCATCAGTTAACTAATATGATTCATACAAGATATTTTTCAAAGTGATGTAAAGAAATTGATTAGGATTTTAAGTCAATATCCGACCTTAGATTTTTATCCGGTAAACTCACAATAGTGTTGTCAACTTTAGCTATGGATGAGAGAAAAAGAATTAAGACATTCAGCTCTTCCAAAATTAGAATATACTGCATTAAAGGAGTCACCTTCAATGGTGCACGTTTAAGTGGTGCTATAGTGCTTGAAAACTTGTACTTAACAAACTGAGGAATAATTTTACAAAACTTTTTTAAATTTGCACTTAAAGAAGCGATAATCTCTAAGTTACGCATGAACTTTACCCGTTTTGCAAAAATTACTATTTTGCCTCATTAATGACGTGATTGCTATCCCCTCACCACCACCCCCGGAGGCGGGGATATTTATGTTAATTGCCTTTTCACGCTTGTTCACGTCGTCACACTTGGTGCTGCTTGTTCCGTGTATTCTGATGTGGTACCAGCATTTATCCATTGGCCGAACTGTTTCTGTTCCCAAAGTAGTATAAGAACAAATGGTACCAACATTTATCCATTAACCAAACTGTTTCTGTTTCCAAGATAGTATAAGAACAAATGCTACAAACATTTATCCATTAACCAAACTGTTTCTGTTTCCAAGATGGTATAAAAACAAATGGTACCAACATTTATCCATTAGCCGAACTGTTTTTGTTCCAAGATGATATTATGTTGAAAACTTCTTCACCACTTGTTTTGGTAAGAATTTCTCTTTCTCCTTATAGGGATGAACTTTTTCACCAATTAATATTATGATCGTTTCATTTTCCCATCCCCATTTATTGGTGGACACTCTCGGATGGAAAAAGAGAGAAGAAAGAGATCATTCTAACCTCACTTGCGGAGGTGTCACTCCTTGCGATGATGGTTGTTACATCGCTGGGGTCCGAAGGGGTACTGGGTTCGAACTGCAAAAGGAAGTCAGACCTCTAGCTCTTCAGAGGCGTAGCAGCTTTTTCCAAGCGTTTGGGCGGCAGTTTATATACAATTTTGAGAGCATGGAATGAGAACCTTCGCTCCATATGTCTCACTGGATAGTTTCGTATTTTGACCCCTCCCCCCCCCCCCCAACTTTTAAGGTAGAGGGCATGAGCCTGAAAAGCATGAGCCTTGTATTTATAAATTCACACAGAAACTAAATCTACAGTTTGGTTTACATTTACTTTGAGTTAGGCTTGAAAATGGGTTGGCTTGTTTTGTGACTGCCTGTCATAGTTAGACTGGCATTGGAGACAAATGCGTAACGTTGCCTGCAACTGAACAGCCGACTTGTTTTACGTGTTTATGTATGTCTGCTATAGCGGTAAATATCTCAAAATCGAGATGGTTGTGGGGTGATTAGAAGCATGCAGATTTTGTATAATACCAGTGAACTTTAAACATGCATGAGGCCCATATTGAATGCTTGAGCTTCCTTGTCACAGGAAATATTCAAAATAGCTATTTACTGTCAAAAATAAAGCCTAAAAAGATGGGTTGGGGGACAGTGTTGGTTCAGTGTAAAAGCTATCAGTTGTACAATGAATTAACCTGAATACCTTAATTAAAATCTGACAAGCATGCTTTCCACAAAAATCATCGGTTAGTTTTTATTTGTATCTTGAATGTAGAAAATATTCTCATTTTTCTGCAATCTGTCTTAGTCCGATGAAAACTCACCAAAAAACTGTCCAGTGAGACCCTAAGAAATTACGTCATTTTTTCAATCTTTTCAAATCGCATTCACTGTGTCAAAAGTCATTTCCTCATTACCTCAGTAGTTTGAATCTTACATATCAAGATATTCTAAACACACACTTCCTAAAGATTTTATAGTAATGAAACAGTAGAAGAAGGGAGCTAACTCAACAATGTCAGATTTAAGTTGTGTCACTTCTCACCCATTGTACTAATGAATTACTTAAACCTTTGAAATTTCATACAAGGTGTTTTAATTGAGTTATTTTACTTGGTTATTCAATTTCTCTATATTTACAGAACATACTTTCTATATTTTCATAATTTAATGATGATTAATTTAATTCATGCCTTTCCATTATTATGCACGCAGGCTGCAATATTATAATCCATATATTACATCCTAGTAACAGACATTTAGGTTATAATTGCCTATATATACACCATCAATCTAACACCTGCTGAACAGCAGCAATTTTATGTCATTTTAAGAAAGAAAACAGTCACATTGGGCACGCATACAATTTGGCTTGGACCCGAAACTTCAGCAGGGTACGGAATGATTCATACACATTCCAGAGGAAAACGAATAAAACTTACAGCGCATCGTTTACTGTGTTTCTCGCGTCATCCAAATATATCTATCTGAAAGTCAACACGTTTCCCATATTTTCCACAATAAAATGTGCACAGTCCCATTCATTTATGAATAGTACTACTTGGTGCTGGAATGTTACACATGTAGAAATGAAAAGCCACAATTTAAAAAAAAATTAATACCAGTATTATCACCAGTCTTGAAGTGTCAGGCTGCTCTTTCTTGAAGTTGTCTTTGTTATTTTCATGTAGACCTAAAGGTCATGGATAGCACACCTGCCGAAGTGGTACTTCTACCTGTAAGAACATCATAGATTTCCTCAGGAGTCAGCCGCACCAGTTGCTCTGGAGTTTTTACAGGCAGAGATGTATCAACTTTATTTGAGTCTCAGACAGCACGGTATGATGTATACACATCAACTTTATTTGAGTCTTAGACAGCACGGTATGATGAATGTTCCATTTTAAATTGTGTTCATGAATGCAACCAATGATTGCTGATCAGTGTAAGTATGCTCTGCTTCATGTGTATTGTTTACACAATTCAGCATGCGCATTTTGTACAATTACTTTGAAACAACTAAATTCCTTTTACATATTTGATTCGTGTTTCCCAGGTGGTCGAGTGGTCTAAGGCGCTGATATTTCACCTCTGTCTGCGTGGGTTCGAGTCTCGGGCTCGGCCAACGTGGGTATGTGAGAAAGCTTGCCAGTGGCTTCCCGTGGGTCGGTGGTTCTTCCCGGGGTTTTCTCGGGTTCTTCCTCCACCAAATATACTGACCGCCATGTATAGCCTATCATGTGCTGAAAAATGGCGTTAAACCCATAACAACCAACCAACATATTTGATTCACTACATTTTTGAGATTGCTCAAAGAAATTTGATACTTGTCTTGCACTATGTACTTAATAGCACCAGGCACTAACATTGCAGGGTTTATAAATTATGAAACTTGTTGAAACTGGCAATTGAGAAATGTAATTTTCTGTGTAAGTGGGAAATATAAAAGATGAAGTGTGGTGGTGTCTTGTAGCCGTTGCTCCATATGACAACTTATGGATCATTGGGGAATGCAATAAATTATAACAAACAAACCATTTAGATTTTTAAAAAACTATTTAGGACAGCGTTTAATTCAAACTTGTCCAAAGTGTTGGAACTGAGCCTTTTTTTCCACTTGTATGAAAATTCTTAAGGTCTCACTGGATAGTTTCGTATTTTGACACCCTCCTAATTTTTAAGGTAGAGGAGATTAACCTGAAAAGCATGAGCCATGTGTTTTTAAATCCGCACAGAAACTAAATCTACAATTTGGTTTACATTTACTTTGAGTTAGGGTTGAAAATGGGTTGGCTTGTTTGGTGACTGCCTGTCACACTTATACTGGCATTGGAGATCAAATGCGTAACTTTGCCTCCAACTGAACAGCCGACTTGATTTACGTGTTTATGTATGTCTGCTACAGCGGTAAATATCTCAAAATCGAGATGGTTGTGGGGTGATTAGAAGCATGCAGATTTTGTATAATACCAGTGAACTTTAAACATACATGAGGCCCATATTGATTGCTTGAGCCACATTGGCACAGGAAAATATTCAAAATAGCTCTTTACTGTAAAACAATGAACCCTAAAAAGAGGGGTTGGGGGCAGTGTTAGTTCCGTGTAAGAGCTATCAGTTGTGCAAGGAATTAGCCTGAATACATTAATTAAAATCTGACAAGCATGCTTTCCAAAAAAATCATCGGTTATTTTTTATTTGTATCTAGAATGTAGAAAATATTCTCATTTTTCTGCAATCTCTCTTAGTCCGATGGAAATTCACCAAAATAATTTTCCCGTGAGACCATAGAAAGTTACGGGTTAGGGCAAATGAACTCATTCTTGTGCTCTGGAGTCGCGAGAATTTACGAGATTGTTGCATACCGCATTCTTTTCCCAAACACGGTCCAGTAATTGCGTAAAGCTCACTACATCTGACCTTCCCAACACTAGTACATGTTTTCGACTTACATAGGGTGTGAAGGAATTTGCTAACATAAGCAGTTTCCATAACTCTAATGTTGCTTAACTCCCTAGCGTAGAGTATAGGAGGAATCACTGTAATATATTTCTGCAATGTTAAGTATTGTAGCATTCAAATACTACAACGTCTGCTTTTATTTAAAAAAATTAAAATTTCGGTTATAACAATAAAAATTGGGTATTTTAAAATGAAAATTAGTTGAAAATTCAATCGTAAGAATAGTATAAGAACAAATGGTACCAACATTTATCCATTAGTCGAACTGTTTCCAAGATAATATAAAAACCAATAGCATTCCTAATATCAAGAAAAAAAGCACCTGATTCGCTTTCATACAAACTTTAGCATGCCTATTTACTCCATTGCAACAATTCATAATTACAATAGGTAAACGGTAAAAGGAGCTGTCGTATCGATCATGCAGATTTTGAAAAATCATCGAATAAAATAAATGTTTTGTAATATTACAAAGAATATAATCTTGCATTTGTGCTTATTTCTAACAAAATGTATGCAATTCGTCGATAACTTTAAATCTTTTGCTCTTGCGGGCTAGCAAAAGAGAGAAATTACTCCACTCGTTGCATAAAGTGCATTTGAAATGAGCACTCTTGTAAGATCTCATATTTATATTAACGGCAGATCGAATGAATTATAATGCCAGGTTCTTTAGAGACGGTGATGGTCCATGCTTTACAAAAATGACCTGCCTACCCACCCACCCACCCCAATCGTGGTTTCTTCACTTTAAACCTTTCTTTAGAATTGGATTTCAAAAAAGTTTAATTTATAGCTTTATATCGACCACATCTCAGGTGAGTTTGATTGGCTGCACTGCGCGTTCACCATAATCTCGCTTTCAAGGAATAATACAGATGTATATAGAATTTACTTTGTGTGCCTGTCGTCCATCCATTAGCCACCACCCCACGCCACCCCAACCACCCAGGCGTTAATTAGTATGTGAATATACCTATCTACACCAAATTAACACTGTGATTGTATCTGGAATGAAGATGTGTACCTATCAAAAATAGGTTAATGTGACCTCGTTTCCAAGATTTATTCAGCATTGGTTACAGATCGTGTCCAGGCTTAAGCCCGATAACTTTTCACCTATTGCTATCAAATGTGTCATATTTGCGGGGGGTGGGGTGGGGTGGGGTGGGGTGGGGTGAAGATGTGTTGTAAATAAGGACTAGGTTACTGTGACCTAGTTTCCATTATTTTATTTAACCTTGCTAAAACCGGAGGAATGGTGAGAAATTTGCTAACGTAACTATACATCAGTTTTCCCCTAATCCCACCCTACCCAATGATGGAGATGAGTCTATATTAAAAAAGGCCAATAACTCTTTTGAAAAATAGTGTGAGTAAAATGTTTGGTCGGCATGTATATCTTCTGATAATGAGCATAATATATACTAAGTCTCACAGCAATCCACTAAAAACTGCAAGAGTAGCTGCATTCACAGAATTATATTGCATCCAGCTGTCAATAAAAAAAACGAAAATAACTCTTACAAAATCATGGAAAAACAAAGACTCGAGCATATTTATCTGATTTCCATAACATGTACAAAGTTTCAATGCGACCCATAAAAAGAATGTGCAAGACAAGTTGCGTTCACAAGACTCCGTCTTACATTGCATTCAGCTGCTATTTAAAACGGGCAATAACTCTTACAATAATTGCACTAAAACAATGATTTGACTAGTTTCTCTGACGAACTTGTGTTAAAATGCCAATAACTCTACACACACACACACACACACACACACACACACACACACACACAATGCGGGAACAAAGTGATTTGTCGCTATGTGCATCTTTAGGTGATGACCATACTATTTAACAAGCTTCGTTACAATTCATAAAAAAACTGCAGAACTAGTTGTGCTAAGAAGATTGTGAAATACTCTGCATTGAGACAAAAAGGACAATAACTCTAGCAAAAAATTGCGGGAACAAAGTGATGTTTCAATATGCACATCTTCACATGATAACCAAAATATGTGCCCATTTTGATGGCAAACCATCAAAAACTGTGGACTAGTTGCGCTAACAAGATTGTTATCACGCACTTCTACAAAACAAAAAAGACAATAATTCAAATAAAAATTGCTGGAGCAAAGTGATTTGTCGATATGCACATCTTCAGGTGATGACCATACTATTTGTTAAGCTTCTTGGCAATCCATCAAAAACTGAGGAAATAGTTGCTCTAACGAGATTGTGTCATACGCAGCGACAAGACAAAAAAGGGCAATAACTCTAAGACAAATAATAATAATAATAATATTAATAATAATATTAATAATAATCTTTATTTAACTCGCATAACACATTTGGTCATGAAAGGCCCATCTGCCAATCTCAATTTTTGAAACAGATTATGTTAAATAAAAATCACGTACACACACTCAGGTATGCTCGCACACGTACTCACACGTTTAAAATATGTAACTATACAGGTCAACAGGTACATATATGAACAATATACTATACACAGGTATCGTGACAGCAAATGATTGATCAATATGCACATTTTCAGATGATAACCATAATATTTACCCATTTTTATGACAATTGATAACAACTGCAGGACCAGTTGCACTAACGAGATTGTGTGCCGGACAGGAGGAAGGACAGACGGGCACGAGGATCATAACCCCGCCTCTATATAGAGAGAGGGTATACAAGTCGTTTCCTGGCTCCGATTCGCATACTTTTTTCGCGTATGGTCACGAGTCCTGGAACTGTGAGTACATCTTGGATAAAGATTTGCCATACATCAAAGCTGGTTTGTTGTGACCATCTGTTCATACTTATATGTCTGAAATGGGGTAATCTTGGTGCAGTGTCTATTTGGGTGACCTACAAATCTATAAACATATTTATTGCGCTGTCGCTAATGTCTAGAGCTCGCTTCAAATGCTGTAAATTTGTATTGCACCTTCAGAATATTTCAGCCTAACTGTTCAGTGAGAATAAACATTTTTTTCTAATAGGCAATCAGTAGTGAAATCGGGCAAGTTATTGCTCTGGCGCGTCTCCATTGGGTCTGTACTTCCTAGCCATGAGTGAAGAAGTAATGTCTCACGAGACTATATCTCAGTCAGACCTATCTACCCGTGAGGAATTTTTATTGCCTCCTCTTGACCTACCCGTGAGGAATTTTTATTGCCTCCTCTTGACACAAATTTCAATGTCAATCATCTACAATAGAGGCTGAGATGTTTGAGCGAATTTGTTGTAAGAGCAAAGTTACGTTATATATATATATATATATATATATATATATATATATATATATATATATATATATATATATATATATATACACATATACCCAAAAACTCAGAAGTGGTACAAGTGGGAGCTGGTCCCATTTCGGAGAATAAATTTGCTCGTCTGCATAGTAAATGGAATGCTATTCACCCAATCCCAGGTAAATGGTCCAAATTCAGACAAAAAAAACTTTAAATTTTAAAGTTTAGGAAAATTTACACTTTTTGAAGTTTTCTGATAAATAGACATATTCAGCCTTTGAAATACAAAAAATGACCGACAAATGTCAACAACAAAAAATTTAAATGGGAACGAGGCACACATTGCTCATTGTCTGGTCGTGGATGTTATACATTATGGAAGTTATATTTTTATAATATCAGCAATAATTGTTATTTCTCTTCGAATCATTAGAAGAAAATTCATAATGTATTGACGATTGTAGCTTTCTGATATGGACAACTATGCGCAAATGCCGCGAATAGACCGTTTTTATTTGAAAATTGCGTTATGAAAGTTATGTTGATTATGTTTCAAGCGAAATCCGATAAAAATAATTTTATAGAAGGCATGATTTTACTTTGTAAGTATTAATATTTAGTCCATAAACATTTTTTCTGTTTTCTTAATTAGTTACGGTAAAAATGTTAAGCAATCAACAGAAAAATGTTATGGATGTTATAGGCTATTCAGCGACAAACATAAAACTGAAACAACATATTCAAAAGACATACATAGTGAATGTGTAGGGCGTTTATGAGATTCCAAGATGGTATTACATCGCAAAAACGTCAAACAGACGTATAATTTATGCAATTTAACTATGCTTTTTTAAAGCTGAAGTGCTGTAGTTGCTGATGCGGCAGGCAGAAAATGCAATATGTGCAGCTTTTGATTCATCTTCATATAGAAAAGATAAATAAAGTATACATTTTATTGTATTTAAAAATATTAATAAATACCATAACTTTCATTGAAAAATTAATTTATGACAATATATTATATCACTTTTTTCTGTGTAAACGAAAACCATCAACGACGGAATAAAACCTTAATTGGACCATTTTTCTTGGATTGCGTGTATTGAAATGTGGTCTTTATTTAGGGGCTGTCGCAATGGAAGTTTTTTAAGCTGCCAAGCAAATTCTAACAGATATGATTTTTTGCTCACCTGGCCCAAAGTCGACTTATGGAATGGCCCTGCGTCCATCGTGCCTGGCGCGTCCGTCAACAATTGCTATTTTTAACGTAACAAAAACCACTGAACCAATTATAACCAAAATTAGGAGAGAGCATCTCTACACGAAGGGATTTTCAATTTGAACAGACGATACAAAATTTGGCCGCAGTTACTAAAAATAGAAAGAAATGTAAATAATTTCTCCAAACCGCTGAAAAGAATTTTGACACAAATCGTCCTATCAGGAAGATTGTTCACGTCTGAAATTTTTTTCCAATCCGTTGTAAAATATGGCCGCTGGTGCTAAAAATAGCAAAACCCGACCGTCGTCTGTCAGCAATTGCTATATTCAACTTATTCTCAAAACCCACTATACCAATTTCAACAAAACTTGACACATATTATTGTGTCATAAAGACCTTTCAAGTTAGCACATATTATGCTTATCTGGCATTACAAAAATGGCCGCCATTACTAAATACAGAGAAAGGAACTTTTAAGGATTTCTTTCTCCAAAATCGCCAAACAAAATTTGATGATATTTGAAAAACAAGCATCCTGGCATCAAGGCCTTTCAAATTTGTACAAAATTGCTAATCCGGCATCAAATATGGCGCCATTACTAAAAATTGAAAAACTCTTTTAACGACTTTTTCTCCCAAAATAGAATTTGACCAAATTTGACAGAAAACATCTTGGCATAAAGACCTTCCAGATTTGTATAAATGATGCCAATCCTCAACAAAATATGGCCACATTTACTAAGAAAATAAAACCCTTTTAACGACTTTTTCTCCAAAATCGTTGAACAAAACTTGAACAAACACGACGGAAAGTATCATGGCATGAATACACTTCAATTTATAATTAATGATGCCGATCCATCATCAAATATGACCACTGTAACTAAAAATAGAAAAACATTTAAACGACTTCTTCAAAACAACTGCTCAACAGAGTTTGACCAAGCTTTACAGAAAGGATCCTGGGATAACCTACTTTTAAGTTTATACAAATTATATCAATTTGCCATTAGATATGGCCATTGTTACTAAAAACATAAAAACTTTAATAACTTCTTCTAAAACCCAACTTAACAGCCTTGGATCACAATTTGGCAGATGGTATCCTATTTTGAACGCCTTTCAGATTTATACAATGATGCTGTTCTGCCAACAAATATGGCCACCGTTATTAAAACCACTTTATCTAATGAAGAAACCTACTGAACAGAATTTGACCAACTTTGACAGAAAGAAGTTTGACATGAAAACATTTCAAACTTATATAAATTATGCCAATCCGCCATCAAATATGACCACCGTCATTAAAGAAAGAAAAACCTTTAAATCCTTTTTCTCCTAAATCGTTACATAGAATTTGGCCAAACTTGATAGAAAGCATCCTGGTGTGAAGACCTTTAAATCTGTTTATGTACGATACCAATCTGCCGTCAAATCTGGTCACTGTTGGCAGAAATAGAAAACGTTTAAATGACTTCTTCCAAATAAAAACTGCTCAACATAATTTTACCAAACTTTACCGAAAGCACCCTGGTATAAAGGACAGTAATATGTAAAATATTGGTCTTTGATTATGTAAACGTATCAGCACTGTGGTATTTTTTCCGTCCAGGATATGATTAATACTGTTAATTTTTTATTTAAAAACCCTAGACAACTAGGATGTGACCATCCACAATTTTAAATATTTTTTCAAAAACCCATTTACACCCTGGCTCACCTGGGTCAGACATGTGACCCTTTACCATTTTTATTTTTCAAAAAAAAAAGATTTAAAAAAAAGTGGCTTACCAACATATGACCCTTCCCCACCCCACCCCAACCACACCCCCAACTTTTATATTTGAAAAAAAGCTGGCTCACTATGCTAGGTCGGACAGCCACCCCAACCCGGTTTTCAAAATGTCTAAAACAAACCTAGCTCACCAACAAGTTTTTTTTTAAAAACCTCTCATAGAGGGGTATGACTACTAAAGTTTAAAGTTTTCAAAAAAATTGTCTCACCTTCATTTTCAAAACTGTTCAAGTAAAATAGCCTGGCTCATCACCATTCTTGTTTTTTGGAAAGAAAAGCAATCTTACCTGGCTCAGACCATCCACCTGAAGTGCACAGAATCTAAAATGATGTAGAAGATTGTACGTCGTGTGCAAAATCCAGAAGGTCATGGATAAAGAAGGTTCTAAAACAACTTGTAAACTTCTATAGTGTGCAGTGATGCTTCACAATGACATAGCAACTTTTATTTAGAGTCGGTTGGAATTTACATAAAAAGAAACATTAGATTCTTGGAGCTATTTACCAGCTATAAACAATAAAATTAAAAATGTCTGCAACAATAATACATAAATAATAATGATAAAAACAATACTGATCTTATTTACAAATATCAATCAAGCTTTCTTCCAAATCACTCAGCCGTTTGTCAATTGATAAGTATGTATCATAATATTTTTTGAAGCACTCGATAGAGGAGACGACGTGTGTAATATTTTGCTATGCATCGAAGTTATTGGACCGTGTCTGGCATATTGGTCTATGCATAAACTTAAAAGCTATGGAACAGAATCAGATCTGATTGATTATTTCATCAAATATATTTTCAATATAACATAAACTGTTGTTATGAAAACTGCAGAATCGACAATTCAGTCTGCTTCAGCTGGGGTGCCGCAGGGTTCAGTTCTAGGACCGTTATTGTTTCTTGCATATATCAATGATATTGCTGATGATCTACTTAGTCTAGCCAAACGTTTCGCCAACGAGAGTTCTCTCTCTCTCTTTCTCTTTCTCTCTCTCTCTCTCTCTCTCTCTCTCTCTCTCTCTCTCTCTCTCCTAGAAATATGCAAGCTATCCAATACATACTCAGTGCTGATTTAGAAACTTTATATGACTGGTCAAATCAATGTTTACTAAGCTTTAACTCAGCAAAAGCTGAAGTGGGTGTTTTTTTAGCAAAAAGAATAACTCCCTCTTTCCCAAATCGAAGTTCCAATCATAAACATTTGATCCTTACACTTAGTAATACGTGCAACTGGAGTCTACATATTGAAAATATACATTAAAAAGCATCTAAATTGTTCAATAGTTTAAGATTCCTCAAATACAAGCTAAGTAGAAAATCCTTAGATATAATTTTCTTATCTTATATTAGGCCTATATTAGAATATGGAGATGTCAATTGGGATATATGAATAGTCAGATACATTACATTTAGAGGCTGCTAGGATTGTCACATGTCTAACCAGACGTGCCCACGCACGCAATATTTATGAGGAATGCGGTTGGTCACACAAACTTCTCATTCAATTATTTATAATGATTCACTAAGGTATTTAAACGAACTCCTTCCTCCTATGCTGGGAGAAATGTCAAGATATAATTTAACTAATCGCCAAAATTGCTACAGATTAAATGCCAGACTTGAAATAACGTTTAAAAAGATATTTTCTTAGCTCTTGTATTCTCATATAGAATACCCTACCCGATAATGTCAAAACGGAAAGCGATTTCTTAAAATTTAAAATGTATATTACCCTACAAAACATCAGCGTTCCTTATTATCTTTCTGGTGATCGCAAATGCTCTGTTATTCATACTAAGATCAGACACCAATCTAGCGACCGTTAACAAGATCAGTATGACAAACACCTGATAGATAATCCCTTTTGCAACTGTGGGGTAGAAGCAGAACGTGTATCTTATTATATTTTCATTTGCACTCGATACACAGTTCAAAGGCAAAATCTAATACTTAGTCTTAGCGAAATGTACGTTCTTATCTCTACAAACACGATTCTATTTGGCACACCTGAACTCGGAACTGAAAAAAATTTGAATATGTTTTTGTTTGTTCAAAAGTACATTAAAGATATATGGCGTTTTAACTAATATTTCTTCCTTAGATTCTAAATATAAAGGGACTAATGTTTTTGTTTTTTTCTCAGATAGTAAAATGACCAATTGATAGTCGATGTAGGTGCACTATATACTAAATTCTATTCCTTCCAAAGTGTGGTAACACCATTGTTGTATTGTCTTGTATATCATTTTTCCTTTTTAAAACCGTTTTTTTTTTCTTTTTTTTTTCTGGCACTTGTCATGTTTGAATAATTTGTACCACTATATTTATATGGGGACGTGCTTATCTAATGTTGTGAGAACGTGTAGCCCGGCCTCTTTTGCATAATTTAGCAACTAAAATATGTTTAAATCAACAATAATACATACATATCTATAATACATACTAATTTAATTCTGTTACTAATTGTTAGTCACGTCATTCTATCCTGTTTGTGGTTTTAATAGTGAGTATATAGATAGGATGTTTGCAACTTGTTAGTAGTAATAATATTTATTCATTTGTGATCTCACTTTTGCATAACCAGAAAGATCCCTTTAAAATCATATGCATTTGTAACCAAGAAAAACACTATCTTTATCAATTGCACATAACGTCGACAATGGAGATGCAGAATGTAGATACAATATTAACTGTAATACACACACATCACATTACTGCACACTAACCTTTATCTGTATCAGATAATTCTATATGTATCGAGAGCCTTTAGAACCACTATGGTGGGATGGGGGTGGAGGTAGATTTTAACAGCCACAATCAAAGACATTACATGTAATCATCCGTTGTCTGCACTCACTCTGTCCATCCAATCGTTCTTTTACTTTCCAACATTTTATTTATTTAGAGTGTCAATGAATCTTGAGCATTTGAAATAAGAATGACGGAAATTTCTGTTAATATTTGACAGACTTACGCCTACATTCACTAAAGTTATTCAATTCCATCTTATCAGGCACTCAACCTTCCACAGTTCACTTTGGATAAACCCATCTACAATATGCTGAAAGACTTCAACTTTCAAAATGACACTGATAAGTCTCAGTTATTACAGCTTTGACCGTGTGACTTATTCACTGATGCAGACGAAGTTTAACCATGACATAGACCACACGATTGTTAAATGTATTGCACTGTTGCTACGTTAGAGTTTGCATTGTCCGCTATTTTGTATGCAATTTACGTACAAGGCGTAGCTACAGAATATTAATACAGTGATAAATATTAATCTTGATAAAACCAAAGTTATGGTCTTTAGAAAAGTGGTCCATTAAGACAAGACGAAGTATGGAATATAATCGATACAAGTGAAAGATATTGTATGCTATGTGACAAACATGATATTGAAGACGCATATCATTTTCTTTTAGTATGTCCTGTGTATACTAACTTGCGTGGAAACTTAATTCAAAAGTACTTCTGGAATAAATCATCGATGCCCAAGTACAGTACATTGTTAACCTCTAGTAATAAGAAAATAATATATCCAATAGCTAAATTTGCTTATGAAGCGTTTAAAATAAGAGATAGATTATTATTTTTACAGTAATTTATTATAAAGGTTGTATAGATTTGTCCATCCTCTCCTTTCCAGCTCTTGACGATTACCTTTTTGAGTTCATGTTTAACGTTGTAGATATAGCATTTGATAACCACGCAATATTTGTAATATGTACTCAATAAGCATGTAATTGCTAATGATAATAATAAACTATTGAACTATTGATAAATTCTAGAGTTTCTGTTGGCTAATTACAGGGATTTATTTTGGGACAGTACTCATTTTCCCTTGACTCCAGGATACTATACCTCATACAGCTATTGCTCCTGTTTAGCGGGCACTGTTGCAACGCGTTGACGTCATTTGACGTCACAGTATGTTATGTGAAATGCTAACTCTATTCTTACCTTTTCCGTTAGGAACTGTTTTAATACGGCTTTGCCTGGTGGGGTATAGTTCCCTCTAGTCTCGAGTGAGACTGAACTTTTTTTAATGTAAATACATGGTTGTTGTAATAACCATATATTTAAAAACCTAGGAGTCTGAGTCGCCACCAAGTTCCATCGCATTCGACTCAGGCACAAACAGTTCGCTTGAGAGAAGTCAATAATAGAATAGCAGTTTGGCAATCACTCTCACTGTTTACAGATCGTGCAATCCATGAGATAGATGGTGATCGTGAATAGCATAGGGGTCCGAAATCTCGAACGGTAACGAAGTCGTGACTTTTTAAGATGCCCGTCAACATAAATTTCGCTTGGTTATTTATTAATGAATTGTATATAGAGACAAGGGACTGATACATCTTAGCCGTTATCTATTTTCTCGAAAGTTTCATTGAATATCTTTCCACTTTGGGGTTCAAAGTGAAAAACTCTCTTTCTCACGCCTTTTTACCGTTATTTCTTTTCTGACACAGATGGATCTAGTTCAAATGCGTGCAGACTAGATCACTTATGAATCAAGGCGAACTTGAAGAAGAAGAAAAAGTGTCTGAGAAGGAGAAAGAGGATGCAAAGAGCAACATGAAGAAGACCACAAATTTGATTGGATAGATATTACGAGCAAGTATATTACTGCTGGCACCAAGACAACGCTACCACCATTACCATTCTGAATGTTGTTTTATTCATCTTTTCCTTATCCATATCACTAACACCGAAACCATGGTTATACCTCCTTCTATTACCACCACCACTGTTATTTACACTGTTAACGTCATTGCTGTTCCTGCTTCTTTTCATGCCGATGGTTGAAGGATTATTTTGTTATCTTACACTTGTATGCTGCACAATCTTCAAAATATTAGTCAGAAGTCTGGGTTAAAAATGACGGTAAGGTCCTCCATTGCTACTTTCCCAGCAATTGCACGAAACAAGGTAAAGGACAGGTTTAGGGCGTAAAGGTGGGATTAACTGAGCCCTGTGGTTTTTTCTTCATTGTGGAAGCGAACAGACCACTAAAAAAGCTCCTGGCTAGTCAGTTACATACCGTACTTGCTTATATGTCGGGTGCAACTATAAAAAACATAGACCCTAATCTGCCGTCTCATAATGTGCCGGCAGATCAGGGTCTTTGTTTTTTCTTTCTCCACTGATTACTCCTAACAAACTGCATAGACCCAGATCTGCAGGCGCATTATGCGACGGCAGATCAGGGTCTATGAAGTTTCACAATATTTAGCCTCGTATAACTGTACGCTCATTGATGCCAGAATTATAACAATTGAATGAATACGTAAGAAATTTAAGCGATACTCTAAAGTAATTTTTTGTTTATAAAATTTTGTGGCTCGAGCAAGAGTTCACCTTTTGTTGCTTAGTCAGTTTCATGACTTCAGGTCCAAGCAAGATCACAAAACGACACGGTCAATTTCGCGACCAGAACCTAGTTACGAAGCGGCACAAGTCGGGAATCAGCCCGAAACAGCTGAAGCAGCGGTGTCTGAATTCTGGTAGACTAAATGAATGATTGTCAATATTATTATTATTATTATTATTATTATTATTATTATTATTATTATTGCTGCTGTTGTTTTTGTTAATACTATTATTATTATTATTATTATTATTATTATTATTATTATTATTTGGACCTTAAAGTATCATTACACTTCTGACTTCAAACTGATTGATAAAGGAAAATCTTGCATTGAACTCTTTCTATCTAAGTCCAAAAATATTTTATATTTAAAACAAATGGGTCGCTAAGAAATAGAAATATGAGATAAATTTTAGGGGATTTTTCTTTCTGAAAATGACTCCTAGGGGTTATTATAATAGACAATTTGGACAAAAAAATGGTGTTCTTTCTCCACGTTAAATATATATAAAAAAAATTATTAAGAGACATTAGCAAAATGAATTTTAGCCATGAATTTACGAAATGCTCTTTATGGACAGATCTTTTTTCTTTTACACAGAGTTGTCCTTTCTGGCATATTTTAATGTGGATAATTAAAGCTAATTTACTGTTGATTGGGATTAAGCGTAACATTATATGCGCTTTTTAAATGTGAAATGTGTAACCTTCCACGACCCGTGCGGCTTACCTGGTGATTCAAATGCGATTCAGAGAGAGGAGAATTATTAAAAGCTAAGATGCATCACAGTTCTAGACTATATTGTGATATGCCTCTGTAATTGAAGGGTCGACATGTATGTACATTGCATGTGGTTATGCCGATGTAATTGAAGAGTCGACATGTATGTACATTGCATGTGGTTATGCCTATGTAATTGAAGGGTCGACATGTATGTACATTGCATGTGGTTATGCCTCTGTAATTGAAGAGTCGACATGTATGAACATTGCATGTGATTATGCCTATGTAATTGAAGGGTCGACATGTATGAACATTGCATGTGGTTATGCCTCTGTAATTGAAGAGTCGACATGTATGTACATTGCATGTGGTTATGCCTCTGTAATTGAAGAGTCGACATGTATGTACATTGCATGTGGTTATGCCTCCGTAATTGAAGAGTCGACATGTATGTACATTGCATGTGGTTATGCCTCCGTAATTGAAGAGTCGACATGTATGTACATTGCATGTGGTTATGCCTCCGTAATTGAAGAGTCGATATGTATGTACATTGCATGTGGTTATGCCTCCGTAATTGCTGAACTATCTCTACAGGAGGACATATTGTCTTACTGTCTGCTTTACAAGGAAGTGTTTAGCCTCGAAATGTTGGATGGCAATGCTACACGGCTAAATCCAAATTGATAGTAGCTTCAAATCATAAAACTAGTTGGTAACTTCTTAAAGATCCATACTTATCCGTAAATTATTACCATGTTATCCTATCGTAGTGTCATTCTGGGTAAGTTTCGGGCTGTCTATTTTGTCTCGAGCTCACTTTAAATGTTATTAAATTTCGTGACACTATTGCAATATTTCATCCAAGCTCTTCAAAGAGAATGAATGTGTTTATTTTTCGTTGAAGACATCCAAAGAGTACCGTTATAGCAAACATGACACTTTGCATCATGAGTGAAATAATGAACGGGGTAGATTGTAATGTTTGTTTCTTATCAGTAATAAGTAGTGAAATCTGGCAAGCTACTTTTATTGTGTCTCTCCATTGTGTATACATTTTCTAAGCCATGAGTGAAGAAATATTTGTTCACGAGACCCCGTCACGTTAAGCCATTTTTTTCGTAATGCTATTTTTATACATACATTTATATGCCAGTCATTTCTAGTATAGGTTAAAATACTTGACCTTTTGCTATGTAAGCAAATTGAGGTTTAAAAACGTATGTCTATGATCTGCGCCTTTTATTACCTTTCTTTAAGACAGTACAATTTCTCTAAACCGACAACCAGACTATATCTACTTACCGTCCATACTCGCATATAAGTCGAGTGCAACTCCAAACAACATAAACCCTGATGTGCTGTCATTATCATGCGACGGCAGATATGTTCCTATAGAGTTTGCAGTTGGATCCGATTTATAAGCGAGTATAGAGGGTATCAGTCAAATAATTTTGTCCCAGTTAGACTTTTTTTCATACTTGCCACATCTATAACACGACCGAAAGATTGGGTCTCTTAATGGAAGTTTTGCTGTATTAATATACTTCATGGTATGTGATTCCTAAATCTTTTCAAGTAAACATGAAGAAAATAACAAGACGACATAAATTGCTAACAATATCAAATGAATAATTGACACAATGGCCAGTAGATTCTCGGGCTTTTCAAACACATTGTATAGAATACACAGACTTAAAGAAACATAATAACATATGGAACAACAAATATATAAACAAACAATATCTCTCAATATATCGAATGACAAAATATGTCAGTTTTCTCTGACATATTAAGCACGCAAAGGAAATCTCACGAGAGCTCAAGACGAAAGTATGAACATGATACTTATGCAAGTTTTTTACTATTTAACTTCAAATCCTGAAAGATTTGTTATGCTACACCGTGGAATATGAGATAACAACTCAAATTAGCTGGTCCCATTCAAGAAACACATGGGACCATATAGACAATGTAAAGTTGAGGGAGTATGTTCTCTTTAACTGTGAAATCTAAAATAATATCATATTCTCAGTTAGGAATATATAAATATTTTTATCACATATGTTATGCTATTTGTTTCTCAGTTGCTACGAAATTTAAAAGAGAGAAAATGAAAAAGTTTATTGCCTATGAATTTTCTCTCTCAACTAAATAATTTCACGGTTAAAACAAGTCGCTGTATCGGCCATCAGACAGGCCTTCCTAGTGTCACACTAGCACCTATCTTATTTGGCCATCAGACAGGCCTTCCTAGTGTCACTGTAGCACCTATCTTATTTGGCCATCAGACAGGCCTTCCTAGTGTCACTGTAGCACCTATCTTATTTGGCCAGCAATCAGACTAAGCTGTCATTACTCTTGATGACAACTGCAATAAACCATACTTCGGACTTTAGACGTGGGACTCAGACATCCGAATTCATACATCGGATTTCGGACTTAAAACTTCATACTTCGTAAGTAGTCTTTCAGTGCGTTAGTAGAAGTTCTGTAGTCTGCAGAGGAAGTCTGAAATATGAAGTCCATACAGGGTTTTCCTTTAAGGTTGAAGTATATAGTCTTATTTCTAAAGTACATACAGTGCTTTTCTACTAATAAAATGTTGAAGTATATAGTCTTATTTCTAAAGTACATACAGTGCTTTTCTACCAATAAAAGGTTGAAGTATATAGTCTTATTTCTAAAGTACATACAGTGCTTTTCTACTAATAAAAGGTCTGAAGTATATAGTCTTATTTCTAAAGTACATACAGTGCTTTTCTACTAATAAAAGGTCTGAAGTATATAGTCTTATTTCTAAAGTACATACTAATAAAAGGTCTGAAGTATATAGTCTTTTTTCCAAAGTACATATATTACTTTTCTACTAATAAAAGGTCTGAAGTATTCGTATAAAGTACTATCTGTACTAACTCTAAAATCCAAAGTCATTCAAGCGCTCTTTTACAAGTCTGAAGTATAAAGTCTTATTTCTAAACTCTCAAGTCCCTCCAGGGCTTTCATAGTAGTCTGAAGTCTAACGCTTGAAGTATAAAGTCTTAAATCTGAACTCTGAAGTCTCTCTTTGGCTTTCCTACAAGGCTGAAGACCAGTGGCTTCGTACAAATCTGAAGTCTGAATTTTAAAATGTGAAGTATATAGTCTCGGGTCTGAAACAATTGACCAACAGTACAATCACATACCTTTTCAAACACTATTGATACATAATATTATCACAAAGAAGTACTTTTTCTAGAGAAATAGATGTTAAATATATCCAGACTGAAGAAACTGAACCGAAAAAGTCTCCAAAGCATTTATCGTGACGTTGACTGGACAGCTGTTTTTCCCTCAATTTTGAATCTGGAGATTTTTTTTGTCTGTCCGCAATGCAGTACGATCACTGTCTGTCATATGAAGAAACAACATACTGGAAGATACTGATGTGAAATGATTCGTTGCTGCGCATGTACCGGTGCTATGTTAAAGTAAAACTTGTTCTCCAGTTTAATTTGAGATAAAAATATATTTTGTCAATACTTTATAAAAACCTAAAAAGATCATTTAATATATTTATTACTTTAACGCAGCATAATAAGAATGGTAAAGAATGTTCAAATTTATAACGTGACATGCAATAATGTGACATGCAATCGTACGATATTTTTCGTTAATCAGATTTGGACAGCTTTCTAAATAACCCTGCTGGGTTCAAGTCAGGCTTCATTTCGATGTTATTGCATAGTACTGATATTTGGTTTAAATGTTTCAAAAATAAAATAACGAAAATATCGGTGATTACGAGAAAACAGACCCAAAGAAACCCAATTGTTCTTCAAGTCACACGCCAGATACGATATAGCAACATTTCAGTCAGATAAATTAATAAATAAATAAATAAATCATCGATAACGATGTATGGTATGAATGAATTCCAGTTACAACAAGATCCTCATTTGAACGGGTTAACTGATAAATTCCATACAGAGAATTAGGTCGAGCCTTACCTGGACGAATTTCAAGGCCAGTCTAGTGACGGTTGTTCTCAGACGGTCATATATGGATCGACTTTATCTGTAAACCATTTAATTTTACACTCTCGAATCACAAATGATCAGCATAAAGTAAATCTGAATATATATATATATATATATATATATATATATATATATATATATATATATATATATATATATATATATCACACACACAGACACGGATTTGTGTACGTAAGTACTACTTATAGTAAAGATTGTTTATAACGTTCACAGTGGATCGGGACGTTTAGAACGTTATACCCAAGAAACTTTATTCCTACTACACAAATAGCACGTTCCGCTCTGTTTGGTGTACATTTGTAATTCTTTATAATAACTTCTATATAACTTAATTTCTGTAGTAGGAATCCGTAGTGACTGTGTACTTAGATGAGAATTAATTACTGGGTCGACATGCAGGTGTGTATGCTACGCACTAATGCCTATACTACCGACTTTGTAGCATCATTTTTTGGTGATGTGTGCATGGTCGAGATGGTATAGGGGTTGGTGCTTACAGGCAAGGCGATGGGTGCCATACCCGCGGATTCGGTTTTGGTGTATATTGGTAATTCTCTCTCTCTCTCTCTCTCTCTCTCTCTCTCTCTCTCTCTCTCTCTCTCTCTCTCTCTCTCTCTCTCTCTATCTATATATATATATATATATATATATATATATATATATATGTATGTATTACTGATTTCATATTTAATAAAAATGGTTTCTATATATGAACCGCAACATGGACTCGCGTTCACTTTCTCATGTATATAATTTTCTCTTTTTGTACGCTCTTTCTTTCATTCTTTTTTCCTTGCTAATTCGATAATTCATTTATTACTATCTGAAGAAAATATAATTCAGCTTTGAATAAGCTTGACAAAACGTCCATCGACACTGAAAACGTTCGCACGATATACTCTTGCTAAAGGGAATTTATATTTGTTCTTTTTTGTCACCTATGAGAGAGAGAGAGAGAGAGAGAGAGAGAGAGAGAGAGAGAGAGAGAGAGAGAGAGAGAGAGAGAATGTATCTTTTAACATAATGATTTTAAGACACTACATCCATATATCGAATTTCAATTAACCACAGATCGTTTTAGTGTTGTAATCTACTCAGACCCTGCCCCTCCACCCCCCAAAAAAGGACCAAGAAATAATTTGCACCTGTGATTCTTGTACGCTGGTATCTTTGATATTCCTAAAGCAGCACAGCAGCATTACACGCTCGTATGCGCATTGAATACCAAAGTACTTAGTAGAAAAACACTCAAGTGTCTTTTATATCCCCAGCTAAAACATCTACAGTGAATTTTTACACAGAAACCGATTATGAGAAAAACACCAATGAATATGGCTGATATTTTTTTAACAATCTACTAAATAGAGGTAAGAAGTAAAAACAGTAATTTATTTATTTATTTATTTATTCGATTCATCCTGTGTACTTTTTATATTTTACCAGTCAAAAGTTTATTACTGGGTTGAAATTAACAAATTATAAGTTTATATCTTTCATTTTGCTTAAATCAATTGCCATACATTAGACATCTATTTAGTTATATGCATCTGAGACGCATAACTACATTTTTCATTTACTTGGGCTAAACACTCTTTAGGTCTAGTGAAAAGCCCTTTTTGTTGGGCAATGAAAGTAAAGTGTTTGGTGTAAGGACACAACACTGCAGCCCACCAGGCATGGTCTGGGAATCGAACCCTGTACTCCTGCGTATGAATACAGCACACTAACCACTGAGCTACCACATATAATTTAGATTTGTATCACAGGATATCGCTTAACATATAAAATTAATACTATTTATCAGCAATATTTCAATGAGTTTATTTCAGACATGAACCAGCTTAAACTAGATATAGATATTTTCATTTACGCACTTACAAAATTATCGGTCAATATATATGTTGTCGACGAAGCGAACATTATCGATGATTTCATTCAACTTATTCCTTTTCTGTAATAAAATTGTATCACAACTTCAAACATATGTATGACAAAAGTTTATTGGATCGCTTATGTGGTAGCCAGCATATGTGTACATTTGCATGCAAAGTTGTAGGTATGTCATGCTCTCTCTGTGTGTCTGTGTGTGTGTGTGTGGGGGGGGAGAGACAGACAGACAAAGAGAATTTTGAGTGAAGGACCCTGCTCCGCAATGCCAGCGATAAAGTTATAATTCAAAGTCTTTATAAATATCTCTCAATACTTTAAAGTCATAGATTTAAGAGCTGAATTATTGGTTACATAGTGTCACTACTTTCCTTAAATGATCAAAGAATCCGCCTGTGACGATTTATGAGGGCCAGTGTATGTCGGTCTTTGAATGTTATAACTTTCTCCATATCTTCACTCGTGCTATATGGCTGATAAGGTGTCTAATTTGCATATTGGACCCTGATTGGCCATTGTTTGTCAGTATAAAATCCACCATGGTTATTCTTCACTACCGGCACAGTGAGACGGTTGACGACGAGTGAAAACAAAAAGTATGGACACCAAGCACAAGGTATTATACATTTGTTTAAAAATTTTATCTTATCTTTGATTTATATTATTTTATATTATTTTATATTATTTTATTTTTTATTTATTTATTTATTTGTTTATTTATTTATTTGTGTTGTTGTTCTATTTTAGAAGGTTAGAATTGATATTTTGTACAATTGTTTCAAAAATGTATCTTACTTTGATTTATTTTATTTTATTTTATTAATTAATTAATTAATTTTTTTATTTATTTATTTGTGTTGTTGTTTTATTTTGGAAGGTTAGAACTGATATTTTGTACACAGCTAAAACGCTAAACTCTAGAATTATATGTTTGAAAATTTGATTTATATTTGCTGAGATTTATAACCTTAGAAATGTATGATTGTAGAAACAGTTCTAAAAAATGCTGACTATTTTTAAAACAATCCATCAAATTATTTCCAAAGCAGCAAAATCAATATTTTGCAAACATAATCAAATACAGTAATAGTAAATGCATAGGACATAACAAACTTTAGTCCTAGTTTACTGCTATCAGATGGTTGTCATTTGGACAACATAGAAGTCTAACTGCTCGTATGTCTACTGTCATAAATGGGTTGCGCCATTTGAACAGTTCGATTGAAAGACTGATTGTATGTTGATACTAGTATCAATCAATTTGCAGCTGCATTTTTTAATACTATTTTCGAATAGGTAATTGTCCATTTTTATCTTGACAGAAACTCCTCTCCAATCACTACCACTATGATTAAAAAAGAGTACAGTTTAATAGATGAGAATACTGATAGTGCACTGATTTAAGCACGCACATAGAAAAATAGGAAAATATTTAAAATAAAATAATATTAAGTAATATGAATGATATGTCTTCCTGAGAATACTAATCTTACTGAATTATGTCGTTAACTGAAACTACATAAAGTGCACAGTTGCACCAATATACAAATATATATATATATATATATATATATATATATATATATATATATATATATATATATATAATTTTAATTCAACAGAATATCAGTAATATGTTCATACTTTATTTCCTCAAGTGCTTTCGCATCATCGATGCTCTTCAGGTGCTTACGAATGTACTTAAAAGTTATATATATATATATATATATATATATATATATATATATATATATATATATATATATATATATATATATATATATATATATAATTAGAAGGCCCGTTGCACTAGCTATTTATGGCCCATCAAAGGTCGATGGATTTCCTCAATCGGTTTCTTCCACTTTAAGGTCAAAATAACCTCGGTGTTGTGAACAATTAATGTAAATACATATGGTTTACTTTTACTTAATACTTAACTAGCCAGGGTTAATAAGTACAACACCACCAACAACGTCAACTGCTACTACTGCTAAATATGTTTTTGTCGATTGTTTCAGATTGGATTCTTCATTGAAGAATCTCCTCCTTCCTTTGAAAGTGACTTTCAGAAAAGTGATGAGCTTCTCGGTGACAAGAAAAAAGAGGAGTTCTTCGAATCGGGTGTTTCCATAGAAACAGATGATCCGTATGCTCTTCCGGAATTGAAAGATATGGGCGTTGCCTGGAGTGGTAAAAATTTATTACGCAAATTGTATTTTTAAACCCGTGAAATAATACATTTTCTTCCATATTTTGATCAATGGATGTTGTCACGCTGTGTATTGCGGTCTCAATTAAGGATATTTTTTTTTCTTCAGGTAAATAACCTCTCAGTTTTCTTTAAATATCGCACATATTATTTTTCTCGATAGTTTTATATGGCAATACTCCCATACAGCTCCCGATGTCGAGAGGCATTTAACCTTTTCCTCCACAATAGATCCATAGTAAAAACAGGAAATGCTTCGCCTATACAGTTGCAGATTTATCTCTTTAAAATCGAAGTTTTACTCAAAACTTTCTCTTTGACTGAAACAAGATTCATAAGTATATTGTGAAAATTTAATAAAAAGTGGATGAGAAACGTTCAGGTTATAAAGATTCTAATTTGTACATGTTGTACAGTAAATTCTCTCTATTTGCCCATCTCGGTCGGGTAAGCCTTTCTCCGGACATGCGATTATGCTAACCTAGCTCTCAATCGAATTTGTCAGCGGTACGTTGGAATCCGTGTCATCAGATAGTACAGTTGGCACCCTCGGCCGATGGGTTAGTTGTAGGAAGGTTTTTGTTTAACATTTAGGTCTGTTTTTAGAAGAATAGAAAACTTGTCGTGTACCGTTGAATATATATATATATATATATATATATATATATATATATTTATATATATATATATATATATATATATATATATATATATATATATACGCACTATGTCAACAAGGTGTTACATGCAATTATGACCAAGGCAATTTGACCATTGAAATTTATTAGTTTTGGATACGTATGTCCTTTGTAATATAGGCATTGTCATATATTCTATCTAATATATGCGTGGTTGCTTAGTAATGTTTGCATGTGCTATGATAATTGTGGTGTGCGTTGCCGAAACTACACGCAGCGCTATAATACTAAGTATTTCTGACAGTAATTGTAGATTTCCCATTTAATTAGCAAGAAATGCGACAACATTTTCATTCAAGTAAAATTTACCATGCATGAATGGCAGACTTTCCCAAGAACGGACATGTATAGCGTTGAGGAATGAAACTTGTTGGTTCCCCATTCCCCCTCCAAATCCCCAATACTTGTTATGGCTAACTACTGTCTACGCGAATACGCTTCTTTGCGGATAGTTACTCCTCAGTTTTAATTTGCTCAGGTACTGGCAGGTGAGACTGTAGAAGTTTTGTCCTGTTGCCCATGACTCCAACGTAAAGTTTACACCAACAGTATATAGGAATACTGATTTGTTAAGAGTTAATTAATCAGTTTATGTACTCAAATTGGAAGACATATCTTTCCACGCAAACATACAGATTAAGCGTTCATCAGCCTGAAAAGAAAATAGCTTAATAAGTTCGTTCCTCAATACATCAATGGCGTCAACCACACAGATGATTATATTTATGGAACTATTAAAGATCAACCACACAGATGATTATATTTATAGAACTATTCAAGGTCAACCACACAGATGATTATATTTATGGAACTATTCAAGGTTAACCACACAGATGATTATATTTATAGAACTATTAAAGGTCATATATTTCCTGCATGAATCTTGTTTAATGTTTACAAGACAAATTTGTTAAATAGAATTAAAAAGGATAGCAAAAACCATAAAAACTGACACATGTAAATATGAACATAACAAGTCACTGTCTTACTTTACACGCGCGACATCTGGCGGTCAGGCTAAGAGATATAACTTTTCACTGCCAATCACGGTTTCTCAAAAAGCGCATTTGTTTGGTATACTAATCTTTTGGTCCATACCACGTGTGTGATGTGCTTAAAACAACACCGACTAAAACTTAATATATGACCGTAGTACTTGTTGTATGAGCATTACCACGAATATGTATACAAAGTGCAGACTACCGGAAACAAATTATGAAAAATTGAAACAAAAAGAACCAAAAATTGACTTAAATAAAAATCTTGATTTCAGACATGGGCTCAACAGAAAAGACCAAGAGAGTCGTCATCACTGTGCTGAAGTTCTGTCTTCTTCTTGGATTACTGTACATGTTCGTCTGCTCCCTGGACATACTCAGTTCCGCCTTCAGACTATTGGGAGGTATGTATGTATTAGAGTTTAACGGCACCTGAACACAATAATGGTTAGATGGTGCCGATAAAAGATAAAGTTCTAAAAAATGTAAATATAAAAAACTGCACAAAATACTTTAGGACGATTGGAAGGTTAGGATCGGGGTTTTAGGATCACGGTCAGATGCACAGTTTTGTAGAAATAATCATGCTTGCAAACAAATGAAGTCACAGTGCCACAAAAACTGATGGGCATAAGCACGATCTGTCGATGATAGCGGTGATGAATAAATTTATAAAATTTCACAATTAGTAGAACTTTCTGTCAACATTGTTGATTTTAAGCTTGAAAAATAGAGTGTTTATTACTTCATGCCTCGTTTCTCACAAGTTCTGATTCAAAAGCTGGATTTTCCCCTTTCCACACAATATCTTTCGTTACGTATATTTTTCTTTTCTTATTCTTGTTTTAGATCAGAAGATTATGATGGATAAATTATAACGTTTTGCAAATGTAGCTGACACTTTTATGTCAATGCCAATGTGTGTTTTCAATATCATGCCATCAGGAACATCGATATGGGACACGAGAACCGTGTATGGCCGTCCCATATAGGCAAATTATCTCACAAAGTTATTGGAGAGAGAGAAAGAGAGAGAGAGAGAGAGAGAGAGAGAGAGAGAGAGAGAGAGAGAGAGAGAGAGAGGGACTTACAAAGGTTGCTTCACCTGACCTACACTCTCGATAAGAGTAAAATTATTAATGTTTTGTCAAAACCTCTCTTAATTCAGGAAAAGCTGCAGGAGAAGCCCTTGGTAGCACGGTCATAGCCCAGAATCCAGTAGCTGGTATGATGGTGGGACTGCTTGCAACCGTGCTTGTTCAGAGTTCATCTACGTCAACTTCCATCGTGGTATCCATGGTGGGATCAGAGAGTGAGCACTTTTTTAATACAAGTGATTAAAATTGTGATTTCAAAATCATGGAGCTAGTGAATTCAAAGTTTTTAATTCAGTATTAAGAATTTCTCGTTTTAATGAACAATGTATAGCTCACCTGTTGGAGAAAACAGGGTTGCACACGAAAACATTAGTATGACACTCAGCCCCCCCCCCCCTCCAATCTCTCTCTCATATGATGAAATTTGCAGTCATGTTTTGTGTTTTGCATTTCATATATTTAAGAGAAAAGCCAACACTAGGTTAGAAACACTTGTAGCTTAACCCTTTTGACTTTTGGATCAATACGATTTATTTAAAGTAAACCATCTTGGACCTCAGAAGCAGTAAGTATTTGCAATCAGTGTACTCTGAGGATGGATTTAGTAGCATTTGCTAATCATGGCAACCGCTTGAAATTTAGTAGTTAAATAATGGAGAAAAAGGAAATCCGTAGACTGACACTAATTCTGATTATCTCCTTGTAATATTCTGATTGTTGCAACTAAGCTCGCTATCACGGTCCCCTTGCAGTTATCATTAGACTTTTGTAAGACCGATGACAAATCATGTCACTCGTCCTTCTCGCAAGTTTGTCTCTAATTTATTTAATAATTTAATTATTTATTTCCTTTAATGGCTGTTGCAATTTGAGGAATAATATGGTATATTTTTTTTTAAAAATATTGAATTTAGACTCTTGCACCAAACTGATAGTTTTGATTACGTGTTTTATTATTATTATTATTATTATTATTATTATTATTATTATTATTATTATTAGTATTATTATTATTCTCAACCTCAAATCACCATTCCTAGTACTTAGATTTAGAAAAAAAAATATATTTTTATTTTTTTAGTACTGACTGTGCGAACGGCTATTCCAATAATTATGGGTGCTAATATAGGAACAACAGTCACCAACACAATAGTGTCAATGGGCCAGGCAAAGGAGCGAAATGAATTCCGGCGCGCTTTCGCCGGGGCCACAGTCCACGACATTTTCAACTGGTTGACAGTTTTGGTATTGCTTCCGGTAGAAGCCGCCACAGGTTATCTGTATTATGTGACAAATGCCATCATTATTGCTATACCACACGGAGATGGAAAGAGTGAAAATCCAGAATTTCTGAAAACTATCACAAAACCTTTCACTGACAAAATCATTCAGGTAGGAAAGAAAACTTTTCATAACTTTTGTATGATAATATTATTACTGTCCAACCAAATGATGTTCTAATGCAAATCTTATGCCTGAGAACAATTTTCAATTTCTTTTTCCACATTTGCTGTGTAAAGGCAAAATACTAGTGAATTGTAATTTCAAATTTTCTGAAAAGCCCTAGCGATGTACAGTATATTTTGGAAGCTACTGTACTTTGTGTCGTAATTCTGCACGCAGATGTTAAAGATGTAATTCAAGCAGGATTTAAATCATATCATCTAATACAACAGTTTACGCTTCTGCTCTGCGCATGGATGTTGCTGTCATTCGTTAAGTTGGCACCGTCTTGTTATTGAGTGACTCAAATAATTGCTCCATTATTGCGGAGTGCAGAACATTAAATTTGTATTTTTTCTGTTCTTTTTTTTCTTGAAAATAAAATGAACATGAAAGCCAAAATTAGTGCGTTATCTAAAATATATCGTCTCTCCAGCATAACTTTTAACCGTTTGGAATTACAGTTACTGAGATTGCCAGATAATATAACAAAATTTGACATTTTCTTCTGTTACAGTTGAACTCGGCTGTAATCACGGCCATTGCCAAAGGTGAAAACTCGACAGACAACCTCATCAAAAATGGGGATCACATATTTAACAACACGACTTTGTCCAATATAGTCGTTGGTGTCATTTTACTTCTTGTTGCCTTGTTCGTCCTCTGCGCATGCCTCATCGGCATCGTGAAGCTACTTCATTCCATGCTTCAAGGCAAGGTGGCGGTCGTGATCAGAAAAGTCGTCAACGCCGAATTTAAGAGCTGCTTGAACGTCTTTACTGGTTATATTGTTATGATGGTCGGCATGGGCTTTACCATTCTTCTTCAAAGTAGCTCCATCTTTACTTCAGCCATGACTCCATTGGTAGGAATAGGTGTAATTAGTCTAGAAAGAATGTATCCTTTGACACTGGGCTCTAACATCGGGACGACATTTACAAGCATACTCGCGGCTCTCGCGTCCACTTCAAACTTCTACGAGTCATTACAAATCGCTTTATGTCACCTGTTCTTCAATATATCTGGTATTCTTTTGTGGTATACTGTCTCACCGTTGCGCAAGATACCCATCAAAGTAGCCAAAGGCCTCGGAAACATCACAGCAAAGTACAGATGGTTTGCTGGGCTGTATCTCTTCATTATGTTTTTTCTTCTTCCGGCTGCTGTGTTTGGCTTGTTCATCGCTGGACTCTATCTCCTCCTTGCTGTAGGAGTTCCAGTTCTTGTCCTGCTTGTCGCCATTGTAATTATAAACATCATCCAGAGGAAAAGGCCATCACTGTTACCTGAGTTTCTGCAAAGTTGGTCCTTCCTTCCCAAACCTCTACGCTCTCTTGAGCCCTATGACCGTCTCCTAAAGAAATGCAAATGTTGCAAAGAAGATGAAATCTTCTTGGAAGAGTCTTCCTGTAATTCTTCCAGTGGGGACTGCAGTAAGGACTTAAAGTGCCAGAAAGAGGGTCATCTGTACAATACTGTCTATAGTGTAGAAATACAAAGCAAGAACCAACCCCGAGATTCACGAA